>CAUYPO010016440.1:0-10147 GCA_963574435.1 Cheirogaleus major | reverse complement strand
TTTTTTTCAAAGTTTTAGTTATATTTTTGTAATAAAACTCCATGGACCCAAGGAAATTTTTTTTTCTTGTGTGGCAGTCATTGTTTTAAACCTGGATTGGTCTGATTCTAAAATCCTTGTTTTAATGGTTATTTGGCATCATGTTGCTTCAAAATCATTAAAATCCAATGTTTGTCCAACAGTATGTTTTTTCCAAGTTCATATAGGGTCATGTCTCCACCATCTGTCTACTTGAAAGCCCTCAGTAACTCCCTATTACTTAAAGGATTAGGCTTAAGCCCCATTTATTGTAGTTCCTTTTTACTTGCCAATTTCACATCCTTGCCAAACTTTGCATGCCATATTCTAGTCATATTGATTTTTTTTTGCTATTACTCTTTTTACATTTTCTTACCTCTGTGATTTGCACATGATACTGTTTGAAATGCCCTTCACTGACTTCTTCATTTGATTTCACCCTATTTTTCCTTATAATATTAATTAAGATATAACCTTCTATGAATATCACTTACCATCTGAGCCAGGGCATGCTTTAAAGTGAAATAAGACACTATTAAAAAATTACATTAATAAAAACTTGTAAACAAGGACTGTTCATGGTGTGAACTGGGACTCAAGGTCAACCCGTGATGAAGGTTTTCCAATCTCATCTCTGCTAATTTGAGTAAGGTACTCCTTTCTGTCCATTCTATTTCATAAATGTTGTTTTCTTTAAATGGTCTATTGCAATTAACCATTTGTGGGTGTCTATTGCAATAGAATATAAAATCAAGGATAGGAGCTTTATTTTGTTCACCTTCGTATGACTTCCCCAGCATAACTCATTGTAGGCACTCCACAAGTATTTGTTAATGAATAAACTCAACATGCATTTTCAATAAACTTACTGTATAGCAGGAGAGGACAGATTAAAGGGATTGTGGTTTAGTATATATGAGTGGTAGTGCTGAGTACTGGTGTGACATATAAAAGGGATAGTTAAATTAATGGAGGTTAAATTGTTAATTTACTGGCAAGGCTGTGGATTAGGGTTTGGTCTCAGGTGGAAGATTACTTGGTTTGAGATATAATCTTATACCTGTATCAAAACTGAATTAATGGGAAAGACTTACTTAAGTCTTTCTTAAGTAAGACTTAAGTACTGTAACCTTAAAGAGGTTACAGTGAGTAGCAAAGGAGCAGATAAGAGAGACATGCAGCCCGTTAGTTTTGGCCAGGATCTGAGCTAGTATCAGGTCCATCTTACAGTAAATTTAAACATTTCAAAATAATAGTATCTTTAAGAAACAATCATTTCCTCCTCTGTATTCTGCTGGTTTTTATATACATACATATAGTAGAAATATGTACAAAGGGCTATCTCTATGGAACTGGAGACCATTCTTCTAAGCAAAGTATCACAAGAATGGGAAAACAAATACCACATGTACTCTCTATTAAATTAGATCTATTATATATCTTTACTATCACATCATATCATGTGTGTTGGGGGGTCATCTGCGATGGTCATATTTATTGATTTTTTTTATCCCCAGCAACAATTAAATAGCCTTGCATATAGATATTCAAACAATCTTATTTGAATTAAATCATCTGAATATTAATAAACAGTATTGGTCTTGGATTTTTGGAGTATATGTCTGGGACTCTTGGTAGACAACCTGGATTTAGCTCTTCATATGGGACAAAATCAGCTTCCCTGGGCCAGGATGATGGTGAAGAAGGCAGTTCAGAATTGAAAAAAGAATAAAACAAAACAAACAGACTAAGCACTGAGATGTTAGAGGAATATTTATATAATATGATGTGTTTTTTTTCTATCAACTGTGTTGTCTCCTGACTGAATATATTTTCATTCTGAGGCTTTAAATTTTGTTCTTTACATAAAACAACCTCCGATCATCTTTTATTTGTTCATTTTTTAGTACATTGAAATTCAAAGTTGAGAGCATAATCAGGTCTATTTGAATAACCAAGAGTTGAGGTTGAAAAAAAGAAAAATCAGACTCTTGTTTATAATTTTCTTCCCTATTTCCTGTTGCTACGGTTGATGCAGTGTTCATTTTTAATTATTAAACCTACTTTCTTCCATTTTTTTTTAATGTCGCTAAGACATGTATCCCTAGGTAGTATAAGAAAACATGACATTCTCTATCCTACTACTCACTCTCCTGGGGAAAGAATAATTTTGGAATTTATTTTGTACTAACATCTGTCACAGCTTCCAGTTCAGCTCTTAGAATTCTTGTTATCCAAAGAGTTATGTAACTTTTAAATGCTCTTTTGATGTAAAACTGAAAAGTCACACCTGTTTTTATATGTTACTTCCCACTGTGTGTGTCTTTTATTTTCAATTTTTTCTTCTTTGTAAGGATTTGCCTCATTAAATTTTTATTTTTTTTAGGCATTCTTCAGGAATCTGCCAGAGTGTTTATCCTATTTTTTATTCAATGGCTCCCTGCTGCCTATTTTTGATACCAGAAATAATTCAATGGTTACCATCATACATTTTTCATAAATTTATTTTCATATCATTTATTGATCAGATAATTATAAAGCAGGGAACCTTGGCTTAGTGACTGGTCAGTTTTTGTTCAAGTATTTTGGCTTTTGATTTGTCTGGAAATAAAAATTCACATAATCAAGTTACCCTGAAAACCTCATGTCATTAATTATATGTTGGATTAAATGTATTGTGTATATTTCTAGAGGGGAATACAAGAACCAATTTGTAAATGTTATATATAGAAAGAGTAGAGTTTATTGTGGGAATTAACTCTATACAGTTATAGCTGACAGAATTGTAAATGATAATCAATTCTACATGTTTATGGATATTTAAGAAGATATTTAATAATCTCTTGCCTGAGATGTGACAGAGGAAGTTTATATACACATACAATAAGCAAAGTTGAGTTAAATAATTTAGGATGTTTTCTCTGGCTAGAAATATGTAAATGTACTCATGATGATGTACCTACTTGTATGTATACATATTTCTCTAAATTGTATGTGTGTATATATGTACATATAGAAAGAGTTAGATATAAAATGCTGAGCAGAAAGAGAAACTATACCACTCCAATAAAAAATAAAACCCAACTGTTTGAGAAATTTCTCTCTGGTCAATGTTGGGAAGTCCACAGATACAGAGGGAAAAGACCATACTACCACTGACACATGACAACCATTGCCGAGACCCAATTACAAACTCATGTGCTGGTGAAAAATAAGCCAGGCAGGCAACAGACTCATCCTAATTTGTGGATTCCTAGAATGTGGGATGTGATGATATGGCAACCCAAACACTGAGAGGGCAGGGATGGAAAATAGGGTTCTTCAACTGGAATAGATCAGAAGAAATTTTCTGATTGCTTCTAAGGTAATAAATGTGAAGTTTAGATTGAGGTTTAAATTTAGGTTTAAATTTAGATTGAGGTTTAAATGTGAGGTTTAGATTGAGAAAGAAATCATTCCTTAGGAAAAATTTTTCCACAATGATTTTGGCAAAAATAGAAGTTAGTGCATATCTTTAGAAAACTGGGAGATCAGACACAAATCTCATATGCCTACCTAGTGATGATAATGAGAAATGCCTGGGATGAGCTGGTTTTGTACTTTAAATCTATTACAAAACAAATGTGATGCTGGACTAGTGATATAGTCCAATATGTTCCACAAACAGAGTTTGGGTGTTTTTGAGAGTCCTGCCTCTGTATGCTTGTGAGTGAAAATTCAGGAAGTATTACAGCTTCAGAATATGTTAACTTTTATTTTTAAAAAATATTTGAATTCTAGTTTCAAACACAGAACTCTTGAATTAATAGGGATAAAATAGAGAAACCTCCTGAAGTACAGAGATGCTTCTGGTTAAATCACATAACAGTCTGCAACGAATCATTTAGAATGCTGCTATAGTATACCAATTTATTTTTAAATGTGGACTCTAAAAATACCCACATTTTCTGATCACTTTTGTCATGAAAAAATTTTGGAAGCAAATTACAGATAAAATTGGTAAGTTCTAAGGTACAATGTTGTTCTACCTCCCTCGGTTGCAATTGACAGATGGATCGATAATTTTTACTAGAATAAAAAAAAAATGAAGGTGACTGAATTAGGTGGGTGAGGCAAAAACATCTGAAAAATATACAGACTGAACAAGTGACAAAATAACTAAATTTGAAAGCAGCAGCAACTGAAGAGGTTAATAGTCTTCGTTTAGTTGGAGCTGTGCTACTGACTTCTGTACTAGATTCACCGTGGAAACACTAGCATGGACACCCAGACTCTTGAGCTCATAGACAATCACTCTTTTCCTACTTTGAAAGGATTACTGTTACATAATTACACACATTAAAAAGTCTGTGCAAAGAAGCACTGGCTATGAAAAATAGCTCGTTCTATTATTTTAGGGCAATGTTGGGCAAGACTAGTTTTACACTAACTGGGGGGTGGTGCATGATGATGGCCCTGGGCGTTTTCTGTGCAGAACAGCAATCTGGGCTGATCCTCACAACATGCAAGTTTGGCAGGAGCAGTTTCAAATACAATGCTGAATGGATCATCCTTTGAATCCTTTGAGTAATCTCTGTTATCCAGTGAGCCTGAAAGTCCATAACCAGCTGGAGAGGGATTTAATGCTAACACTGATGCTTTCTTAGTCCAGACCCTCATCATTTGTAGTCTTGACTTACTCAATTGCTTCTTTTCCAGGAGATCCAAAGGAAATATGGAAAATAAAGATGAGTAAAAAGGTAGAAAATGTAATCATGATTAATCCCACTCTAAAAAAACCTATATCAAGGAAGGACTAGAATTCTAGGTCAATCAATCTAATGGTGCTGAGTGAGACAAGGAGATTGAGAAAGATAAACCACAGGCAGGTACCAGCAAGGTAAGTCCTGGATTTTAACCACTTCGGTACCAGCGTCGACCATAGTCGATAGCCACAGATGAACGCGCACAGCGACATTAGCCGACAGCCGTGATATGACTTTTCTAATTTTTCATTTATCAAAATAAAATTGTGAACATTTAAAAATAACATAATGAAAACATATATATATGTGTTACCTATTCTGATTTACATTACAAGTAAAGCTGCCTGTAAAGTAAAACAAGCTTTCAGTGCTTTAAAGCTTTCCTCATCACACAAGAGCAAAACGGATGCGTCGTCAATGCACGGCACAAACTGTCCTGGGGACTGTGAGTGCCGGCTGTGGGCAAGGTTTCGCGGCCGGTGAGCGCCGTACCGAAGTGGTTAAATACTATCCATAATGGGGTGTGTGTGTGTGTGTGTGTGTGTGTGTGTGTGTGCATGAGTATGCATGTATTACATTGCATTTGTCTCCTCTATAATTTTTTACTTTATACATCCACGATCTTTGACTGTTTTGACTTTTTTCCTTTTCCAAGTGAGGTTCATCTTGGTCACTTCAGCTCCCATCTACCTCAAATAGTGTAGAGATGAACAGCCTCATACATGTGTCCTAATGAATTTGATTACGATTTCTCTGACTCATATACTCAGAGGGGAGATTAGTGAGTCATTGGATACATGCCTACATAATTATTCCCCCTAAATACTTTATAATACTCTTCAAAATCAGCTTGGCCTCTGATTAATAGAGAATGAAGGATCTTGTTTTCCCATATGTATGAAAATTCTTAGAATTACCTACTATGTTTGACCAACTTATGGATTGAAAGTCGTATCTCATTTTAATTATTCTCTACCTGTGAGGCGGAGCATATTTTTATATATTAATATTTCTAAGTCATTTAAATTTCCTTTTTGTATGTAGGCTATTTATAGACTTTGTTCATTTTTCTACTAGGTTTTCTGTTTGTCGTATCAGGGGTCCTCAAACTTTTTAAACAGGGGGCCAGTTCACTGTCCCTCAGACTGTTGGAGGGCCAGACTATAGTTTAAAAAAAAAACTATGAACAAATTCCTACGCACATTGCACATATCTTACTTTGAAGTAAAAAAGCAAAATGAGCAAAAACACCCAGCAGGCTGGATAAATGTCCTTGGCGGGCCGTATGTGGCTGGCCCGTGGGCCGTCGTTTGAGGACGCCTGTGACGTATATTATCAACAGGGTTTTTTATGCTCCTGATATTAATTACTGGATAGTTTTGGACATTGTAAATGCCATTTCCCATCTGGTAATACCTGTTAAATTTGTATATGATATTCTCTATTTAATTGACATATTCATTTCAATTTAGACAAAATTATTGTGATTGTTTTGAATGTTTGAAAATAATAAATTGTTTATATACAGCTTCTGTACGTCTATTACCTCATGTTTATTAATTTAGTTATGTACATTTTTTCTATCTTTGCATATTTTCTGTCCAGCTTTATCTGTTTCTGAAAGTGATGCAACAAACTCTCTAATTATAATTGTGTGGCTCAAAGTCTCCTTGTAGTTTGCTTGTTTTTATAGCTCTATCGGAACATTTTTGCTTCATTTTTTTGAGGGGTGGGAGAGAAGACTGTAGATATACAAATCGTGGCACACCAACATCAGCAGTTTATGCAAGGATGATGTCTTGTTTTATTTATTTTATACACTTTTTTCCCTCTTCATTCCTCACTCTCATTCATTTACCCCACCCCTACTTTCACCACAGACAGCCAGTCACTCCAATGGATATTTACTCTTTGAAGGATATATGCATATCCATGATTAGATATTATCCATTACTAGATATACCCATATGTATCATGGGTATGCATACATCCTTCAAAGATCTATTATTTTGCTTTTTTTTTTATTGATATATGTCGTTTAAAGTTAATAATGTATTACTGTGGTAGAGATTACATACTATTTCCTTCTGAGTTTTTTCTCAAAATGTTTTTTAACTCAGTCTATTGTGTCTGAGAGCATCTTTGTCTTATTCTTGCATTTAAATGAATTCACCTGGACATTAAAACCTTAGTTCAAATATACTTTCCTTTAAGACTTTGAGAATATCATTTTATTGTAATCTTGTACCTGGAGTCAATTTGTGGTCCTTTCTAAAATAGATAATTTGTTTCTTTGGATTTCTTTTGCTCTCTCTTTGTTTCTGATTTTCTTTAAAATTCTGTCTGTGGGTTTGTTTTCTCTTGTTCTTATCGATCTTACTTGTTTTGTGATGAAAACTTTCATTTTGTTGGTTTACATCATCTTTATTTTTTCAATTCTGAAATAGTTTTAATCATGATTTCCTTCCCCCCTTTTTTGTTTATTTTTTCTTTCTATGTGAGCTTCCAGTTATGAAGTCACACTTTTACACCGGTTTTATTTATATCTTAGCTTTAGTATTTTTCCTTGAGAATTTTCACGTTTGCCCTCCTCATATATATCTTTATCTTCCCTATAAGCATATTTCCTATACATGTCAAGGTAATGAATATCTAGGGGGAAAAAATGTCCAGCCTAGTTCTAGTGCCTTTCTGGTGAGTTTAAGATATCAAGAAAACCCATATTTAAAAAACCCTCAGATAATCAAATAGAAAAATAGGAAACACACTATGCTTAAACATGCAATTAACAGAAGGAAAAAAACTGTATACAATGAAAAAGAAAAATACTCAACCACATTGCCAATCAGAGAACGCCAATTAGAACCATAATGAGATATTGCTACATATCACCAAATTAGTAATGTGTGATAAAATAAAATGCTAGTGAAAATGTGGAGCAATAGAAAGCCTCATTACACTGCTAATGGGAGTAGAAATTGGTATGTCTATGTTAGTAAGCAATTTACCAACATAGTTTCTGTACATACATACCCTACAACTATCAATTCAATTCCTATGAACATGCTCTGAGAAAATGCATGCACATACTTTGGAGAAGTAACATTTTAGAGTAACACTTTTTTGAAATAATCTGTAATTCTTCACATTGAAAATGTTCATCTGCAGTACACACAATGGATTTCTATACAGCAATGAAAACGGATGAACTACACCTTCACATAGTAACAGAATCCCTACAACACAGTCTTAAGCAAAGAAGCTATAAGCTTCATAGAAAAGAGTTTAAAATGTATGATGCCATTTATATAAAGTTAAAAAAGTGTGAAAATATTGATATTGTTTAGGAAATGAATATAGACTGATCAAAAACAAGCATTGGATAATTATTAAAAGCATTTTTTTACAAGTGTATCAGAGGAGAAGGTAGATGTGTGGAACATTGTAAGACTATTTGACCACAACAAATCCAAACAAATGAGTCAGCACCAAAGCTTCTGGAATACCTGTTGTTCTGGAGCTTCATTTCAAATGTGTCCTTACTCTGCAAAGAACAGGAGACAAAACCTAGGGCTCAAACCCAGTAAACCATTAGATTGGAAACCTTTGTATACAGTCAATTTAGGAAAATGGGTAAACTAAACAAGCATGCACATAAAAATAAACAAAAAAATTCACCCTGCCAATAAAACATGCTATTTATGGCCTTTGGTTGTAGGGGGTGGCGTGCAGGGTGGTATTTTGTCCTAAGCACATCAAAATGCAAACTGTCCTTAATGTGGCAATGAAACTGGATTTCAAAAACATGTATGACTGAAAACCCCAATCTTGAGAATTCATTTTAAAGTAGCCTTGGTTTTTTAGTTTACTCAGGCTCTTTTCAGAGGCAAATGAAAATCTTCTCTGGGATATTGCACCTTAATGCAGGGCTCCCCAAATTCCCATAGCTAAGTTCCAGAGAAAATAGATTCACAATAAAGATATCCCAGAAACATGGGAAGAAACGTTGCAATGAAGAAGAGTAAGCAGAAATAACAAACAGTAGATTCAGACTTGAGAATATAGTTATTAAGCAATTCATTAAATTAAAGGAATAGAGAAGAAAACTATATGTAAAATCATTTGTAAAATTTAGCAATCATTAATGATGAAATTCTTAGGAAACTAAAAATAGAAGTGAGTTTTCTTAATTTAATAAAATTCATGCTTACTTAGGTTTAGGTTCGACCACATAAGACAGAAAACTCAAGATAACACTGTCTTAAATAAGATAACACTTACTTCTCTTGCAAATAGGTAAAGTCCGGAATAGGAAGTTCAGGAATGTGCAAGATGTTCAGCAATCATCAGTTGACCAGACAGACTCCTTCCCTCTGTATCCTCACATGGTGGGAAGAAAGAAGCTTGGGTATCTTCATCCTCTTCAAAGAACATCAATCCTACAATGGGGGCTCCACCCTCATGACCTCATCCAAACCTAATTCTCTCTCAAATGCCTCATCTCCAAATATCATCACATTGAGGATTTGGACTTCAACATAAGAATTTTGGGGAGATACAGATATTCAGTCCATAGCAGGGGCTATTTGTGAAACTAAAATGGAGAACTTTTAGTATCAAACAACACAGGAATTTTTGTAAACTAGCACTTTAGCAAATATCATGGAAAAATGGTTAAATGTTAACACACTTTGAATGGAAACTATGTAAGGAAGACTGCAGTGATTATGCCTATTCAGCATTATAATAGAAATTTGAGCTGCATAATAAGTCATGTAAAAAATATGAATTAGGAAGATATGAAAGAAAGTATCAACACTGTCATATTTATTAATAATATAGCTATATACAGAGAACTCATCATATCCTTGAGATAACTATTAGAATTAATGAAAGAGGTAAGCAAACTTGCCAAATATAAGAATATATAAAAATAGAATTGATTTCTACACACCAGAAAATATTAATAGCAATTAGAAATACAATTTAAAAGCTGACACAGAAATTTTTTGCCAAGAAATAAATCTAACAAAATATGTACAAGAACTTTATGAAAAAATGTATAAAAGTTGATCAAACGTAACAGAAGAGCTAAACAAATCAAGCAATATAGCCAGTTCATGCCAATTCAATTAAAATAATCTATTATTTTAAAGTAATTTAAATAAAAATTTCAATAATGAATGAAAAGGAAAAGTACATCTTCCAATTAAGATATTATTTAACACTATATGAAAATTCATTTTAAGGTGGATTAAAAATTAAATGTGAAAACCTGCAATATTTGAAGTACTTTTAAAAGAAGAGCAAAGAGTATACCTAGAAGTAGAAGGCTTGATAAATACCTCTACCTAAAAATTAAGGACATATCTTCACCAATTATA
>CAUYPO010016439.1:0-23619 GCA_963574435.1 Cheirogaleus major | reverse complement strand
CCAGCAATAGCACTATTAGGCATCTACCCAAAAGAGCATAAGACATTCTATTATAAAGACATCTGCACCCGAATGTTTATGGCAGCACAATTTACTATTGCAAGGACATGGAAACAACCCAAGTGTCCTTCAATTCATGAGTGGATTATTAAAATTTGGTATATGTTTACAATGGAATATTACTCAATTCTAAGAAATGACAGTGAGCTAGCCCCACTCATATTATCCTGGCTTAAGCTTAAGCCCATTATCCAAAGTGAGGTAACACAAGATCAGAATAATGGGATCCACATGTACTCGCCATCAAATTGGTACTGACTGATTAACACTATGGTGTTCAAAGGGTGGTGGTGTTTACCAGGGATTTGGTGGTTGGGAGGATAGTCCCATATCTGAGGGATGTAGAGAATATTTTGGGAAGGGCATACCTCTAACCCTTGCTAGGGAGAGGCAAAGATATAAAATGTAACCAAAATGTTATAAAAAAAAAAAAAAAAACATTTATCAGGTGTCCGGCAGGTGGGAGGGGGAAGGAGGAGATGGGTATTTACATACGTAGTGAGTGTGATGTGCACCATCTGGGGGATGGCCATACTTGAAGCTCTGACTCCAGTGGGGAGGGGAGGCAAGGGCAATGTACATAACCTCAACGTTCGCACTCCCATAATATGCTGAAATAAAAAAAAAGAATTTCTATTTGACTC
Source organism: Cheirogaleus major (assembly GCA_963574435.1). Classification (NCBI taxonomy): domain Eukaryota; kingdom Metazoa; phylum Chordata; class Mammalia; order Primates; family Cheirogaleidae; genus Cheirogaleus; species Cheirogaleus major. The sequence goes on along the minus strand of CAUYPO010016439.1, from coordinate 22,915 downwards.
TTTTTGAAAGATGCTCTTTTTTAACACTGTCCTGTTTTTACATTTTTTGTTTGCATTCCCTTTGTAACTCTTCACATGTTTTGGACATATTATTTAAAATATATGTTAATTTATTTAATTTTTAATATTCTTAGTATATACAAGTCTCCTAATTCACTCATTTATCAAATTTGTTGATACTCCTTTCCAAGATTTCTAATATTTGTCATGAGCAAGGAGCATATTTTCTTCTGGGAAACTGATGTCCCAGGTTATCAAAGCATCCTTGATGGTAAAATAGAAGTGGGCTTCGACTGTTGTTCACTCAGTGCGGACAATTTACATGTTTCATTATGTTATTCTTGGGTTCATGGATCCTACACCTCTTGGAGGAATGAAAATTTGAATCCCATACTAACAAGTGGCTTAGAATTTTCACAAATGGTTATTGTGGCTGTAGTTTCTTGTATTCAGACCACAGTTTTAGCTAACGGCAGACCTACTTGCTGGATCACATTGGTGGACGATTCCCAATCTCATACACAGACCTTGAACCTCTTGCGGGTTTCCAAATTTATACAAGTGACTAATTTTTAGCTCCTTTTGAACACCATATCTTCAGCCTGTAATGAGTTCTCTTTGTGAAGATCAAACACTCAGAATCTTGCTCTTGGAACTGATCTCCAGTTGGAATGACTGAGGAAACACTGACATTAGCTTCCACTCACTGTGTTGACACTGAATTTCTTTTTCATGTGTAACACCTATTGGTTCCTTTTCTTTATTCTAAGCATACCCATGTACCCCAGAACTATTTTCTTATATTTAAGGCAATATCTGTATGTGATTGTAATTTAAGTGTGCTGTTGGAACTGAAGTCTTTAGATCAATTTTGTAAGATGTATTGAAAAATGGAAAGATGCAGAAACTATTGAAGGATAAGGCAAAAAGGAGGAAGCTATAAGAATGAGCATGCAGAGAAACCTGAAGCTAAGTCAGAATGCATTCTTTCTGAAAAGCCTCAGAAGTTCTCTGAGCTTGAATTAGAAGATCTGGAATATCTGATTGACTGTGAGATGTAAGTCATGGCAATTATAAATGCACACGTAAGGGCTAGGCCACAACATTCCTCGTGTCCTCATACCCAATCCCTTATTTACAAAAGTGATATAACGAAAACAGTGCTAGCCCCAGACAACAGACATAGATAACAAATTTTTACAATTTTGGATAAAAGGCTACATTATGCTGGTATTAAGAGAGACACATAAAATAGTGCCTGTAAATATTAACTTATATATATGCAGTTTATATTTGGCCTCTTCTCATGGAGAGTCCTGTTACAGAACTGAAACTATATAATGGCAGAGGAGATTCTGCCACCATCTATCATAATCAACCTAGTCTCACATTCGTAGACATGTATGAACAACTGAGAATCCTGAGATAGCTAGTGAAAAGTAATGACTCAAATGATAAAAATCTAAAAAAAAAAAAATTTAAAACTCAGTATCAACAGAAAGCAAAAATAACAATACTTATTATTTTAAGATAGATTTGTATTAAGATATGTTACTGTTCAATGTGTTTAATGGTGACATAAAATAGCAATTAAAATGAAGACTATATAAATTGAAGTGGACAAAGACATAATTGATGCAAGAACGTTACAAAGCAGAAAGAAGGTGTGGGATTCAAAACAGATGTAGGGAACGGATTTCCCTTTTACAAGATGTTTAGTCACCATGTTTATTGTGATGAAAAAGTATCAAGGAAAGAATTTAAGCAATTAGAATGGGAAGCAAGAAAAAAATCACTTTGGGAGAGCAAATTTTAAAAATTGTACAAAAATTTCTATTCTCTAATTGAAGAAGAAAGTGAAATATTATAGCAAAATGAGGTATGCAAATGGTGGCTTTCTGTTACATTTGAGGAAAGTGGAGAAGTTAATTGATACCCACTATAGAAAATAGAAGAACTTATTAGGTAAATTTGAGTAATATAAATTTCCAGCAATGTCATTTACATAATTTCATGGATTTATTTCAGGGACAACAAGCAATCTCATTTTAAAAAATATAAAAGTTAAACAGATTAATCCAAGGTTGGGCATTTACTTTGTGTGTGTGTGTGTGTGTGTGTGTGTGTGTTCATGCACACATGCACAGGCATGCAGGTAGGCCAATTAGGTAAACATATTGAGGATATCAGCAAACAATTAGTTGAAGTGATTGACCATGGTATCTTAGCTGAGTAGAAACTTAAGAAAAAGGAAGACAAGGCTGCTAGTAGAAAGGAATGACAGAAGTCTAAGAAAGGAATGTTCTAATATTCTTGAAGAACCTTGAAGAGACAATAAGGAGATAAGTGGAAAATGTGAGGGATGTAAAAAGACAGTGAACATAGAAAGATTTTGGAGGTAGAGATGTTTCAGGTAATATCAAGTTTCAATATTCAAGATATGAGAGTCCAAAGTAGAAAGCAGATTAGAATCATTAGAAACGAGGAGGTTAATGAAATAAACGGCTATCTTATTGGGTTCTAAAAACATTGTTAATAAATAAAGCAGAAGAAAGTACTGTGAATGAGAACAAAATGTCCTCAAAGAACAAGAACAAGTCGGTAATTATTTAGAATATTATAACAATATACAGAATAGAAGGTTAGTATGGAGCGGTAAAAGAAGCAAGATTTTTATCTGAAGATAAAATATTCCTTACATGGAAAAATTTCTTAGGCAGAAGGAGACATAGGAATAGCGCTTTGGTTAAGGTGTGATTCTTAGCATAAATGTCCTTAATTTATTGGCTTTAAGAGGCCTATTAGTCATAATACGTTGGAATATGGGTATTAAAAATCAATACCAGTTGGGCTTTTTAAAAATTTGTTTATTTTGTGCTCATGTTACGTGTACAACATGGGTTGGCAAGCTCTCTGATCCATATGTCAATCAGGGACCCAGGCTTATTGGGGCTTTACCATCTGGTTGCTGCATGATCTTCAAGAGAGATCTTTCACATAAGCAGAGAAAAAGACAAAAGTGCCCCCAATCCTACATGTAAAGATCTAAAAGTGACACAAGATGCTTACCCTCAAAGTCCAGTGTCTAGAACAGTCACATGGTCCCAACTATATACACTGAAGCTCAGGAATTTGTAGAAAATGCCCTGATAAAGTTGAAGTTATCTAAAGAGCAAACAGGAAAATATAGTAAGAAAAATTTATATTCAGCTACAGAAATGTTTTGAGAAAAAAAATCTGGAAATTATATTTATCTGCCATTATCTGAAAAATAACCACATGCACATTTTAATATGCACATATATAAAAAAGTAGGTTAATTGTACCATTTGTTCATTATTATTACCTTTTTCAAACAGTATTGATTACTAGTTTGATTCTGAAAATATGTGTTAGTTTGATCTGCTGAGCAAAAACAGAAGGCTAAAGGAAGAAAATATAGCTAATAGTTATTCACATAAAAAGATGTTATCGAAAACTTCATCCCTTTGTTTTACTTCCTGAATAAGTAATATTATATTAATTTATTTGGATTGACCCTTAAAAATCATTTTAATCAGGTATGACTCACCAAGCAGCTGTACACTTCACAACAGCAGTTATGAGAGACATACTTTCTTATTGGATAAGAAGAAAGATAATAAAATTGTCAAAATGTATTGGGGAAAAAAACCAGAAAGGTTGTTCAAGATGCTGACCTTTTGATTTCTGAATCAGACTTGCTTACTGAAAAAAATAAAAACAAAAATGAGATTTCAGGGAACACAAGAAGTATGATACCCAAAATGAGTAAAGAGAATTGATTCCAAACTGAGTAAAAGCAAGAGAGAGAGCAAGTCAGTGAAGAAAAATGTTAGGCAGTTTCGGGTGGAGAGTTTATTCTTATTAGCTCAGGTGCATTGTTGCTTAATACTCAAAACTGGTATTTTAATTTTTGGTTTTGATGCTGTACTGGTGAAAGTTCCTCATGTACAGAAGAAATTGGAATTTTAATAGTATGTGGGAGATGCTAAATTAAACTGACTTCTCTTCATAAAGAATGTTTCATCTAAAGGGTAAGAATTCCTTGCAGTGAATGACTTTAAAATATCTTCCATATTTATTCCCCAAGGAAGCACTCTCCTTTAACCTACCAAAAAATTCTGTTCTATTTTTCTTTTCTTTGTTTTTTAGAGTATCCATCACTGTGTCAAATGAGAACTTTTATTATTTCCCAGCACTACTTGAACAGATGACCTGGGTTTTGATTTTCTATCTCCACATAATTAAAGATTTAAGTTGTAATATCACTGTTTGAAGATTTCTGACAATCTTACCAAAGTATGTCTATGTTAAACCCAACCAGTCCTTTTCCTGAATTATTTCTTGAATGCCATTTTATATCAATTTTACTGCTGTCAACGGTTTATTGCAAAAAGGGTGACATTTCAATGGTAGGCTTCTTTCTAAATTAAAGAGTTTTCTTCAGGGATGGCTTCTCTTATGCTGTGGTTGGGAGTCTCAATAAAAGTGGCTTCAGTTCACATACTCAAAAAAAAATAAAAAAGAAAAATTCAGTTTATTTAGAAGTAGTAAAAAAATACATGAATTTTATGTTGTAGTACCTGTAAACAAATAGCCTTCAACAAACAAACATGAATTTTGAATTTTTCCATCGATATACAAGAAGCACATACTTAATGGAAACACAGTTTACCAAATCTATGCTCCTAAAGGTCCATCTATCCAGTTTCTTTTATTCTTCCAAGATCTTTTATTTTATCTCATTGGCACATAATAGATGTACATATTTTCGGAGTAAATGTGATAATTTGATATCTTCATGTAAAGACTATAAAGATCAAATCAGGGTAATTGGAATAGCCATCTCCTTAAGCATTTATTTTTCATTAATACTAGGAACATTTAAGTTATTCTCTTCTAGCTATTTTGAAATGTATAATAGATTATTGTTAATTGTAATCACCTTACTGAGCTATTGAACACTATTTCTTATTTCTACTAACTGTATATTTGCTCCCCTTAACCAGTTTCTTTTATTCTTGATCTCTGAAATTTATTCATTGGTCACTGAAGTGGATTCCAAATCTTCACCATTTTCTTTGATGTTCAGTGCATATTAGGAAGAAGCACAGTTGCAGAGTAAACTTAACAACCCTACAGATACGATAGTCATAGATACTCTAATTCTCCTGTGGTCTTCACCTTTGAATCTGAACTTCTTGAACCTTTCCTTCATAATCTGGTCACTATATTAATAGCATTCTTGCTACTTAAATCTGTTTCCCTTTAAGAAGACTGTAAAGGCCAAAAAGAAAAAAAAAAGATTATTTCACAAAAAAAGCAGTATTTGTTTCCTGGCATAATTTATGCACTAAATGGATGCTGTATCATGAGGAGGTATTCTACAATTACTTTTCCTAAAATTCTTAGAAAAGCGTGAAGAGCTTCAGAGTATGTGTTTCAGATATTCGTGCATCTTGGCATTATCATTTGTTTTCTGGAGGTGTTTTTGGTTTTTAACTTGGCTTGACTGTTGCTTGAATATCCATCTGAATGTAGGAAAAAAGAGCATAGTAAGATGAAATCCTATTTTATATATTTTTCTAAATTAAATTTTATTTTCTAAATGTTCCAGATAAGAAAATTTAACATAATAATAGTTACAAAGGTATATGAAAACATATTCAACATCACTAATCATAAGAGAAATGCAAATCAAAACCATCATGAGATATCATCTCAAACCTGCTAGGATGAGTTTTATCAAAAAGATAGGAAATAAGCCTTGGCAAGGCTATAGAGAAAAGGGAATCCTTATACATTAGTTGTGGGATATAGATTGGAACAACCACTGTGGAAAAGAGCACAGATATTCCTTAAGATATTAAAAATAGAACTATCATATGACTTAGCAATCCCTCTTCTAGAAATAAACAAAAAAGAAATGAAATAATCAACTCATAAAGATATCTATACTCCCATATTTGTTGCAACATTATTCACAATAGTCAAGAAATGGACACAACTGAAGTGCCCATTGATGAATGAATGAATTTTTAAAATTGTGATATATACATAAACAATGAAATATTCTTCAACCTTAAAAAAGGAGGTGATCTTGTCATGTGAGAAAACATGGATGAACCTAGAGGATATTCTACTAAATTCAATAACCCAGACACAGAAAGAAAAATACCACATCATATAACTTATATGTAGAATCTAAAAAAAATAAATTCATGGAAACAGAGTAGAACAATGATTACCAAGTACAGGGTATAGTGGGAGAGAGTGGCAAGATGGAAAGATAGAGATAGGCCAAAATGGACAAAATTGCATTTATGCAGAATGAATAAGTCTAGAGAAAAAATGTTCTATTTTTTACCAGGTATAATTAGAAAGATTGGTTTTGGAAAGTCCTTGGGACCTTAGGATATTTTAGAAACATTGAGAATTCACTTAATTGTAAACTTACTGCAGGTAAAACGTGATGAAGAGAATGTCTTAGCTTATTACTAATGTAAACACATAGGAGTAACACATATAATCCAATTTCATCTCAAACAATGTGTGTAGGAAGATAGTTTGAAATGCAAAAACTATGACTCAGATATGCAAAAAGAAAAAGAGTTGGACTCTTCCCAGCTTCCCTATGACAATAACATTCAATCAGAGCATATCCAGAGGCCTTCCTTTGTTCACTATATGGCTTTCCCACTCCTCTGTCTGCCTTTTTAAAAATTTTATTTTATTGTGGTAAAAAACACTTAATATAAGATCTACTCTCTTAAATTTTAAGTGTCCTATACATTATTATTGGCAATAAGTACAATGTTCTACAGCGGATCTCCAGAGCTTAGTCAAGTTCCTTCATTGAAACTTTTTGCTCACAATTAGTAGCTCCCATTTCCCCTTCCCCCATCTCCTAGTAACCACCATTCTACTCTTTGATGCTATGAATTCAATTAGTCACAATAGCCAAGATGCGGTAACAACCTAAATATTCATCAACATATGAATGGATAAAGAAAATATAGAGTATACATACCATGGAATACTATTCAGCCTTAGAAAAGGAGATTCTGCAACATGCAACAACATGGATGAAACCTGAGGACATTAGTCTAAGTGAAATAAGCTAGTCACAGAAGGACAAACACTGCATGATTCCATTCTTAAGAAATACCCTGCGTCTCTTTCAGTCTCTGCCAAAAATAACTAATGACTCCCTTGTGAAAGCAAGCGCTGAAAAGTATTTCCACTGGTTTGCTCTCTTTTGCGTCATCTTTGCAGATTTCCCCAACATCTTATTTACTTTACTACTGGTCCTGCTTTAGCACAGAGCACCCTGCATGGTATTCCTCTCGGAGTTCCAAATTGCAAGTGAGAAGCCAACTCTTTCTGCTTTCTCCTTCCCCCTGAACCCATCTGAAATTCCTAGCATTCAGTATTGTATTGATGTTGAGTTCCATCTTAAGAACCAATCAGTACCTTAAACAGGATCTCGCCTCACCTGGGTCTTGCCTCACCTAGGTCTCACCACCTCTTGCTTGAACGTTATGTTCACTAGAGTTGAGGGAAAGCTGCCTTGATTCATCCTGCCTTCTTGATTAACACCAGACTGTGTGCTTGTGCCAGTGCTTTCTTCATTTCAAGCTTGCTGCAAGAAGAAAGACTTCTACAAAATTTAATTCAAACATTTCCTTAAATTGGGGAGTTTTACAAGAAAAAAATGTGACTAGAGAGCAGTTTTTGATGAGGTATAAGAAAGGGAATATCTGGTTGAAGGTTATTGGATTTCTCACAAGATTGAAATTCAGCTCTATGAATAAATTCAACCAACGAGAAGATAACTTAATCTCATGAAGTCTTTAAGAAAGTATTCAAACTTCTTCCCAGAAAGGATTATTAATTCCACAAAATAACTAATTTCGCTCCAGATAGTCTCTTCATCATTTAGATAATTTCCTTTCCATTTTCTTTTGGAATCAGTTCTTTGAACACTATCATGTTAGTGTGTATATATTCTCTTTTTCTCCATTCATTTTTTTTACAAGGAACTTAATAGAAATCTCTGATTTGATGATCAAGGTTAAGTAATTATTTGTTCTAAGTGGCATTTGCCCTCTCTTTTCCTTAGACAATAAATTTTAGCCATTTAGCCTATACTGATTGTCAAAAAGCTGTGACTTGTAGGTTCTATGTAGGAAGAGGAAGTAAATATTGAACTAGCATAAGAAGAAAATATTTCAAGGGACTTTTCAAAACCTCTTCCAAGTTTAAGAAAATTGTGTATATCAATAGACTATTTTTCACATATAAAAAATCTTGAATGTTACCAATTTTCTTAAGAAATACTTTTTTCAGAAATGTGATGGCCAAGAGATAACAGTTCAGATCTTCCTTCCCTCTCACTTACTGTAGCATAGGTTAATGATAGTAGTTTTCACAACTTTCCACTCATTCATTTTATTCAAATTCAGAAATTTATCCTGAACTACTTGTTTTCTCCCTGAAAATGAGCTTCTTGCTCCTCAGTGTTTCATTTATTATGGATTTACATATGGCAGTTGTTTAAAAAGCCTTTAGGGTAAGGTTCTAGGTGAATTCTTAGCATTATAAAAACAGCTTGAACATAATTCGAGGCATAACCAAACTCGTTTGTATCACATTTTGAATTGACTTTTACGAGAATCTTTGATTGATAATTCAGGTTTTTTTTTTCTTTTTTCTTTTTCCTTCAGTTGGCAGGTACTCAGGGGAAGACAGAATAGGTATATTTAATCAATAGATGTAGTGACACTGGTGAGCTGCAGGTAAGGTCAATACAAATTTAAAAAAAACACATACACAATTGATTTTATGCAGTTGCAATGCTTTTTGAAAACTATTTACAAATATTGTGGAATGAATGCAAGGCAGTCTACTTCCTATTTTACCTCATGACTCACTGCATGAGTAATTCACCATCTGTGCCTTGATTTGTCAATTACATCCTCTAGAATCATATTTTTACAAGTTTCCATAAGAATAAAAATGGCACTATTACATCAATGGAAAGGGAATGTTTCTAATTTTCTGGTTAGTTTGTCAGCAGAAGTATAAAAATAAATATTCGAAGCAACAATATATGACACTTACCCAGACCCCATCACAAATATAAATAGTTCAATCAATTTCATGTTTCACTCTGACAACAAATGGAGACCAGGACTAAAGGATCCCTAAAGCTAGCCCAACAAGCCCTCTTTCTAAAGCATGAATTCCTTTACAGTATTCCCAATAAGTGAGCATGCACATGAGGAAGTTCATTTCATTTTTTCTTAAACAATTCTACTTGTTAGAAAGATCTCCTTTGAAAATGAGTTGAGTTTTGCCCTCACAGGAACCCTTCTATACACATAATATTTATTATTCTTATAATTTTTCAAGATGTATATTATTACTACATTTTGCAAATGAGATGCAGAAATTCAGAAATATTGATTTTTTTGCTCAAGTTCACAGAACTATTAAACAGCACAGCAGATATTTCCATCCCACTCTGATTCACTTCATATTTTCTTCACTTTGATAGGTCCCTAATCATATTTCCCTGCACAATTTTCTGTGCCTTGAGCTAATGGTGACACCAGAGAAATACAGAAGGCACCCTGCTGAGAAGAGAATATCAAGCATTTATTCATATCCTACAATTTAGGGCCTGATTTTAATACAATTATTTCTAGAATTTCAATAAGTATTTCCCTAATGGATTTCTTCTGACCACCACTCCTACATCAAGAATTAACTTTGGATTTTCCTTCAGACTGAACTGATAAGAAGAAATTAGAATAGGGTGTTGAATAGTTGTTACCTAATGTATTTTTCCAGATAATAAAAGCAAAATACAAATTAAATTACTAGATGATTTAAAAGGCTATTTTTCACTCTGTGGATTTAGCCACTGAGTCTACTTTCTGAGGTACAAAAGATCAAATATGGTTTTATCTGTTTATCAAACATCTCTCAACTTCTTTCATTCTTTACTCGAATCACTTCTATCCTTCTTAAATGAGTACAAAGGAACAAACTACTGAGCTACGTTTAGTAATAGAAGCTGCCAAATAGATTTCAATAAATAATCTTGATAGAACATGCAATTTTTAATTAGTTCAATCAGCATTCATGGAGAATATAATTACCACAAAGGACTCTCTTCAGAACAGTGCCCCACATTTATAGATATTTCTGAAAAATGCCTTAAAGGCCATTTTTAATTAAATGTAGACTTTTATTCCCCTTAAGAACAACTTCTAAGGCAAAAATAATCTAAATACTTTTGAAAGAAATAAAAATATTCTTACATTCAGTACACATTTTCTGTTATGTCCTTCAGGGATAGTTCCTGCCAGACATGACCATAGAGTGTTTTACAAGTTTATATAATTGTTTTAGTTACAGAAGTGAAATGCCTAGGAAGCATCTAATTATATAGAGGTATTTCTCCTGTAGGAGTACATGGATTGCTAAAACTTTCTTTCTGTAGTTTATGTTGCATATTTCAAAAGTTAAGTAGTATTTATAATATCCTACCCAAAATAGGGATATTATACTCAGAAAAATCTCAAAACCAAATATTAACATGAAACAATGATTAATCACTCCTAATCCAATATAAACTCATAAAATAGAATATCTTCAATTATGTATTATATTAATAACAACCACAACAAATATTTATTGACTATGTATTTATGTGGGGGGTCATTTTCCTAATATTAAATTATTTAATTCACCAATCTTCTGAAAAAGGCATTATTATTGCTCAATTTTATAGATGAGAAAACTGAGACACAGAAAGTTTAATTGGTTTATCTGGTCATACTGTTAACAAGAAGTCAAATTGAAATTTGCAACCAGGCCATAAGGCTTCAGAGTGTAAACTGCTAACTCAACACAGACAGCCTATAGAATGATTGCCTGCATGTCTGTCTAACTCATGGACTGCATATTTTGCATGTTGACCACCTTTAAATGATAATGACATATTATCATTTAAATAGCTGTTCAGTGGCAAATCCTACTACCTTTCATAGATAGTGAAGGGCTGATATTACCAGTAATTGAGTTTTACTCACTTATTAACAATCAGACTAGAAATGATTTTAATTAAGACTAATGATAAAATATTCCTTTAGTATCTAATATTTTGTGTCATAAAGCTCTTTTGGTACAACAGATGTATTTCAAAAATGTGCTTTAAAGAAAGCTTCTATGGCAATATTATTGTCATTATAAAATTAGTAGAATTATGTTGAATTACTTAAGAGCACACTTCATGGAAAAATACTAACATGGTTATGCGTGATTAATGAAGAACTCATATTCCCATAAACTAATTCCTCATTCTATGAACTATGTATAATTTTGAAATTCAGTAAATTACAAAAATGAGCATAAGAAAACAGTCATTATTTCATTAAAATAACATTATAATGTTAAAATAACACTATTTTATGTTATTATAAAAAACCTTAAAATAACATTAAACATTATTTCAAGGGAGCAGAATAGATTTTTTAATGCATGTTGGTATTTCAACAATGAATCAAATTTTATTTAAATTTAACCAATTCTTTTAAAATATATTACAATAAGGATATAGCTGTAAATGTAGTTAATACACAACATATATTTCATTCAGTTACTCATGTGTATAATACAATATTAACATTACTCCTAAAAAGGAAATATCAAAGCTCTTAAACAGAAAATGTTACCACTATAATCATCCAAGAATGGAGCAAGAATATCCAAGTACAAGTCATTCACAATTGATTAATGTTTACATTGCATCACAAATCCTTAAAAGTTCCTACTCATAGAGCTAATAAATAATGGGTACAATGCACACTATCTTGGTGAGGGGCATACATATAACTTTGACTCAAACTGCACAAAAGCAAATCATGTAACCAAAATATTTGTACCCTCATAATATTCTGAAGTTAAAAATAAATGTATTTACACTCTGTCATTAAACATAATCATCTCTTTCCAGAATTCTTGAATCCTATTGTACTGGCAAAGTATAATTTCAGTTTCCATTGCAAGTATAAGGAAAAAAAACAAACAGTGGAAGCAGTCCATAGTGGTAGTAACAGCAGAAAAAAAGAATATTGATTTCTGATTATTTCTGAACTATAGTTTTTCAGTGTAAAAATAACCATCTTGAAAACAGTAACCAAAAAAAACATGTGACTTAAAAAATGAGTTCTTTTAAGGCACATGTTTTTTGGTTACTTGAAGCTCTGACTCAGGGGGTAGGGGGGACAAGGGCAATATAGGTAACCTAAACTTTTGTACACCATAATATGCTGAAATGAAAAAAAAAAAAAAAGATGAGTTCTTTTGTAGAATATCCAGCCTACTGTGCTTTTTGGCTTAAAAAATCTCCACTCTATCCCATCTCATTCAATACAAAAGAATTTATAAATCCAAAACTGAACTTAAAAATTAAAATAAATTACAAGTCCAATTAAAAATTAAGTTACTCATATAATATTCTTTACAAATGTGTTTAAACCTTTACCTTTGTCCTAGTCTAAAAAGTCTCTGTGTTTGGGATCAGATGACCTAGATATAAAATCAAGTTTGCTATCAATAATCTGGGTGATTTCACATGAATTTCTTTAAATATTCAGGTTTTAGTTTTCTCACAAGTAAAATAAAATAATGACATAAGCTTGTAGATGTTTAATAAGAACTAAAAAAATGCTGCGAATGGCAATAGGGCTGGCCAATAGTAGGCATTACAAATATTTTCTGAAAACAAACATAATTTTCAATGGGTATAATTATAGTGTAAATATGAAAAATGTTCTCATATAGAACTTTATGTTTTTACTCATTTATATAAAACTGTCCCCAATATGTTAATATTAAAAATACTTTGTTGATATGATAAGAGGCATTGAGGATATAGCAGTATTATATATAGTTGTTATATATAATAACAGTATCCAAACTGTGTGGTACTGGTGCAGGCATAGACACAAAAAGCAATGGAACAGAATAGAGAACCCAGAAATAGACCCACATACATGTGTCCAACTTCATTTTAACAAAGGTTCAAAAGCAGTTCAATTGAAGCTAGATAGCCCTTCCAATAAACGTTGGTGCTGGAGCAATTGGACATTCATGAGGGCAGGGGCAGGGTGCTCTACCTGTCTTATGCCTTATATGAAACATAACACAAAATGGATCATGAACTTAAAAGGAAACCATAAAAATAAAACTTTTAGAAAAAATAAACAGAGGAAAAATTCTTCAAATATAAGTCTAGACAAAGAGTTCTGAGATTTGACAACAGTACCATACCCTTCAAGAGAAAACTAGTTACTTTAGACTTCATCAAATTAAACTTATGCTTTTAGAAAGACCCTATGAAGAGATTGAAAAACAGTAAGCTACAGACTGGAAAAAATGCTTGCAAATCACACATCTGACAAAGAACTATTTTCTAAAACATATCAAAAACTCCACAGTATAAACACAACAAATCTAAGTAGGACATGAGTAAAATATATTGAGAGCTGTTCTATTGAAGATACACAGATTGCAAATAAGCACAAGAAAGTATGTTCAACACCATTAGCTGTTAGGGAAAGTCAAATTATATTTACAATTCGATATCACGTACACCTATAAAAATAACTAAAACAAAAATTTTTGACAACACCAAATGCTGATAAGGGTGTGAGGAAACTGGATCACTCAAACATTGATGGAGGAATGTAAAGTGGCACACCACTCTGAAAAACAATTTGGTAGTTTCTTAAAAAACTCAGCATATAACTATTATAGGATGTAGCAATTGTTCCCTGGGCATTTATTACAAAGAAAGATTTATATTCACAGAATATCTTCAAATAAATGTTTAGAGTAGCTTTCTTTGTAATTGCCCCAAACTGGAAACAATCTAGTTTACTTTCAACATGTGACTGGTTAAACAAACTGTGGTACGTCCATATGGATTGCTACTCTGCAAAAAGAAGTAAACCACTGATATATACTACAAACTGGGTGAATCTCCAAAGAATTTTTCAGAGTAAAAAAAAAGCCATTTCCCAAAAGTTACATACTATATAATTCCATTTATATAACATTCTTGAAATGATAACAATGATAGAGATGGAAAATAGATTAGTGGTTGACAGGGGTTAAGGAGAGGGTGCTTGGTGGAAGGAAAGTGGATGCGGATAAAAAATTTCAACATGAGGGATTGGATGACAGCAAGATGGAGTTACAGAATAGGAGTTACAGCATTGTGGACCTCTTGCCATTTGGGACAACTTGAGTGAAACTGGAAGACATTGTGTTAAGTGATATAAGCATCATAGAGTTCAGAGGTTGCATCATCCCATTTACACGCAGTATCTAAAATAGTCAAGTCTGTAGAAGCCTGGAGTAGAATGGTGGTACCCAGGGCTTGCGGGGAGGGAGAAATGAGGAGTTGTCCAGTGAGCATAAAGTTTCAGTTATGCAAAATGAATGAGTTTCAGAGATCTGCTGTACAATATAGTGCTTATAGTTAACAATACTGTATCATACACTAAAAACTTCTGCTAAGAAAGGTCTCAAATTAAGTGTTCTTACCACACAAAAAATGATAACATGGTATCTTTTAGAGAATAGTCAATTAAAATGGTATGGAATTAAAGTAAAATGCTGATTTCTATTCAACTTGGTGATTCTCAAAATAATTTCCTTAAACCAAAGATTTGCTTTAGTTATAGAATAGAACTTCCTGGGAGCATTTTCCCTCCCAAAGTATTGTCTGAAATTGAGAACAAAACTTAAAAATAAAGTATTCTTTCCCATCTTGTTGCTTAAGTGGGTAATATATTAATATTCCATAATATAATATAAAGATTTAAAGCTAAACATTTCCATATTTTTGTGATATTTGATAAAAACATATTTATATATTATTTATATCAAATATATATAATTAACTAATTATTCAGAAGAAATTGTTCTACTGAACAAAGTTCCAACCCTTCATTTACGATAGCAACTGCAGTGAACATATCCTTCTCCATTATTCATACTGATTTTCTTTCTGGAAATGCTGTCAAAGGCACTGTTTTATTAAGAATGAGTACTATACAAAATTGTAAAAAAGCTGAAAAATTCACAATTGTTCAATGATAGCATAGAACAAAATGCTTTTTTACTCAAAAGTATAAAAAAGCCTTATTGATACCATGTGAGGCTTCTTAGAATGAAGGAAAATTGTTTTCTTAAAGATTGACTGCCAAATTGCAGAATTTAAGTAAGCAAAATTTATTCAAAATATTCCTAATACGTGTAATGCTGCATGAAATAGTAGCCGAAATCAATCCCAATGGGACTTGTGTTAATAGGACTGTTTTAACGAGAATATATCTTCATCACACAGACTCCAAAAGACGAAGATTGAAAAATTAATGCATTTCGTGACCATAACTGATAAAATAAAATAATATAAGGGGTGTCAGGTTACCACTGTTTTTTGTAGTTGAGTAGTATTCCATGGTCTACATATACTACATTTTATTAATCCACTCATATTGATAGGCACTTGGGTTGTATCCACATCTTTGCAATTATCAATTGTACTGCCATAAACATTTGAGTGCAGATGTCTTCATTATAGAATGTCTTTTTTTCTTTGAGTAGATGCCCAGTAATGGGATTGCTGGATCAAATGGTAGTTCAATTTTTCGTTCTTTGAGATATCTCCAAATTACTTTCCACAGAAGTTGTACTAATTTGTAGTCCCACCAGCAATGTAAGAGTGTTCCTAATTCTCAATGTTACTAATGTTTTATCTTACAGCGTGCTAAATATATATAAGTTTTACTATCTTTTCATTTTTCTTTCCGCTCATAACCAACAGTAGGAGATTGTATAACATTTTCACAAAAACTTTGACAGGTCACAGAACAATCATAATTTTTTCCCATTAACTATTAAGATCATTTTGCACTTTGAAA
Source organism: Cheirogaleus major (assembly GCA_963574435.1). Classification (NCBI taxonomy): domain Eukaryota; kingdom Metazoa; phylum Chordata; class Mammalia; order Primates; family Cheirogaleidae; genus Cheirogaleus; species Cheirogaleus major. The sequence goes on along the minus strand of CAUYPO010016439.1, from coordinate 6,890 downwards.
GTATACAATTGGAGGTCACTAAAAGTATATTTATTCAAATTCTTTCTGAAATTACAATACTCATCAGTTGTGAATGGAAAGAAAGAAATATGAGATAATATTACTTTTCCCAATCATGTCATCTAGTACTGATAATGATAGCCCTTCTAATAATAAATTAATTTAGAATATTATATGATACTAGAAATAGTTGTAAACTTTTTTGTTTACTACATCAAAAATGTCATTTGGATTTGTATGTGTGCATATATGTGGTATGTGTTAAAAATGATATAATCTGACATACATTTGTTTCTTCTTGCCATTACTGATTTGATTTTTTGAACCATATATTTTATCCAGTTTATTTAATTGTATTGTGTTATTTATGTTTCCTATAATTTAATATTAAATAGAAATATATTATCTATATCTATCTGTATATTTCTCCAGGAGTTAAAATTATTTTCACATCATTGTATCCTTTGAAGTAACTTTGCTACTAGTCATTACTAATGTTTACATGGAAAAGGTACATCTATAAAGTTCTTACCTCACTCTTTATCTTAAAAACCTTCATTATTTGAACTGAAATAAAAGGTTAAATATGGTAGAAATAAAAATTTAAGAGACTAAAAATGAGGAAGTGTCATTATTTATACTCATTGGTAGTCACCCTGCCTCATTTGTTGCCAAGCTGATATTATTTCTATTACAGTTTTCTTTGTTTTTTGTTTAGTAAGTCAATGAATTTTTCCACCACCTTACTTATGTCCCTTGAAATGAGACTTTCAAGTTCGATAAACAGTAGAGTGTATTTCCCATTCCTTGACTATGCTATGTTAGTCACTTTCTCCAGGATAACATGGCAGAAGATTTACTGAGTCAATTTTGAGCTTTGAGTGAAGAGTCCCTGAAACATTCCCTCTTCTCTTCTAACTCTATGAGAACAAGCTGGGGTACTCTGCTGTAGGATAAGATAATATTCGTTATATAAAGTTTTTAATTTTTTTTCTTTTTATGGAACATAGGTAAAATAACATGTTTTTCATTATGTTTCTCTTTGAGAAAATCCTTGAATAACCAACATTCTGAATAATAAATTTTAATGGTGTACAGGCACATATATCCTTCTATACATGCTTCAGGTAAGAGAATATATTTTATTTTCCAAGAAAATCATTCATACCTAGTTTGGCATTCAAAATAATAGATTCAAACAGAACCATATCATGAATTGATACACAAATTTTTCTAAGTCTTAAAAAAATAAAGTCAAAGAATGCATGATGTCATTCATTTGGTAGGTCTAAGAAACATTCAGAATCTACTGTCCCTTCAAGTCATCTGCATCTAATTCGTCTTCTTTTTAAAACGTTGATTTATTTTCAAATGCTTTTTCAATTATGGCAAAAGACATTCATACACATGATTAAAGAAATCAAAAAATGCAAACCCCTTCTTTTCTCTTCTAGGGAGTCAGCTATGCCCTCTAGAGGTGATTGCATTTTATTATGCCTCTTCTCAGTACTCCAGTGTTTCCGAACAGTTCCATATTTTTGAATTTCACCAATTTACAGAATGAGATGCTGTAATCATCACTTCTGTTGGTAGTAAATATCACCGTACCTGTCCCCACCTCAGCCCTCTCCTGCTTATGTCACTTTGGAACCATAGATTTTATGTTTTCAATGTTTCACTCAATTAAAAACATCTTTCTTTTACTATTTAATTTGACACAAATTTGGCCCATGAGAGGCTCTTCAAGCTGTCTATTGTGTTATTTCACCATATCTCCAGTCATCTCTGAGATTCCTTGGTTTCTATTTAATAATACATGATTTTGTAGACTCACTTTGTATAGACCTGCCACAGAGCAGGAGTCTAAGCACCCCTGGAAACTTTTAGTGGGGAATTGTATTCAGATATCATACAACGGATGCTACATTTTCTGACTATATTAGAGTATCAGTGTATCTTCTAGCCGTAAGGAGATACATATAAAACATATATCTATACCTGTAACATATTTATATGTATCATGCATGCCATTGTTATCAAAGTCAAATTTAATATCACAAATTTTGCTTATTTTATTTTATAATCTTATCTGCTTTTTATAGTACTAGCATATTTATAAATAGACTTTATTCAACAGGTTATATAAAATTGGTTCAAAATTACCAACACCAAAAGTAGTTCAAACAATAATACTACTGTATAAACTTGCAGATTTTTTTGGTAACTCTTTATTCTTAAAATATATTTCTCTAATATGAATGTAAATAATTGGGGTTCTATGTTCAAAAGTAATTTGAGTTCATATTTGTTCTATTGGATTTCATGTGCACCTGTATGTGTGGGTACATAAACTTGATATAATGTTAGGTATATTTTTTTCAATATTTTAAAGTGCTTCCATTCTTCTAAGTGAAGTATCGCACGAATGGAGAAACAAGCACCATATGTACTCATTATCAAATTGGTACTAATTAATCAACACTTACATACACATATGGATGTAACATTCACTGGATGTCGGCCAGGTTGGGGAGGGGATGGGTATATTCACACCTAATGGGTGCAGTGCACACTGTCTGGGATGGGCATGCTTGTAGCTCAGACTTGGGCAGTGCAAAGGCCATATATGTAACTACCCCCATAATATGCTGAAATAAAAAAAAATAAAATAAAATTACTTTAAAAAAAAAAGCTTGTAGCTTTGTAAAATTTTGAAATAAAATAAAAAACATATAAAATAGTATCATACAGAAACATTTTTTAAAAATAAAGTGCTTTCCCCTTTAATGTGTAAATGCTTTCTTTAATTTTATTTTGTATTGATTTATTTTTTAATTTTTATGTATAAACTCAATATACAAAACATACCATGATTAAAATTCAAAATTACACAAAAGTATATACACATATAATTATTTTATGCATCCTTACCCCTTTCTCTCCAGTCCTCATGCCCTAATTTGTAATTTTTTCAAAAATTAATTTATTATTTAACATTCTAATATTTATGATTTAAAATTCTAGTGTTGTTTTTCAAAATGAAGTAAAACCCTATAAACATTCCTATTTTATTATTTGCCCTTATTTTTTACACAAACTGAAAGTGTTATAAACATCATTCTACACTTGCATTTTATTACTATATGTGTGTGCATGTATACACATACATATGCAACTTAATCAGTACATGTACTTAACTGTACATAGGTACCTTTCTCATCTTTCCTATGATAGGTGCAGAGCTCATTATGCAAATTTTTCAGTATCTCCTCTTTTGATGCACATTTAAATTGTCGCCAATGCTTTTCTTTTGCAAAGTTATGCCACAGTAAATAAACTGGTACATTTGTTTTCTGTATTTCATGTCTTCAGAGTAGATTTCTAGGGATGGGATTGCTGTCACAAAAGCAAATTCATTTAGCATTTATTCTGGTATATATTTGTAAATTCCTCTTATATAATCCAATGCTACTTAATGAAGAGCCCATTGTTGACTCTAATGATTTAAAATATCATCTTTATAAATGCTAAATTTACATACATACTTGAGTATATCTGTGGAGCTTTTTCTTCTGTTTTATTGACCATCTGCTTATTCATATGCCAGCACCATATTATTTAAAATATAAATTTCCCCAGTGGTTGGGAAAAAATGGGCTGTGGAACAAGTTTAGCCCATTGTAACATAGTCTGCTGTAGACATATTGTGTATCTTGGGATTTCTTGAATCTCTTGGTCATAAGTGTCAGTTACAGATGTACTTAATCTCCAGCCTGAGAGATTGAAAGGCTGTTTATTATAAACAAAGGTATATTGACACACAACTATGCTCATTCCTTTACATATTGTCCATGGTCACTTTCTTGCTCTAAATAAAAAGATGAATGGTTGACACATGGTCTCCAAAGCCTAAAATATTTACTCTCTGGCTCTTTACAGAAAGAGGTTTACCAACTGCTACTCCAGATGGTTGGTAAGATGCAGTATGCCATAGAAAAACAATAACTTCCAACAGTTTCTCAGTGAAGTTTTTGAGTTTCAGCAGTTTGAATCTTTCACTTTCTTGCCATTAAGAAAAAGTCATAATGATATTGTGCACACACGCAAACACACACACACACATATCCCATTTGGTTGTATTGCACCTATCCGTTTATTAGATAATTCTAAAGTTTACAGATTTAAAACAAGATGGAGCCTTTCAATCTATTGGGCTGGAGAATAAGTACATCTGGCGCTTATGGCCCAGAGATCCAAGAAGTCTCAAGGTGCTCAATGTGTCTATAGCAGGTTAGGATGCACTAAGAATCTTCAAGAAATCCTTACTAGAAAAAGAAAATAATAAGGTGTACTGCTTTAAATTCTTCTAGTGAGAAGAATTTCTCTACTCTGTTGGTGATCAGATGCACTTGTGTATGGAACTGTAGGAACAAAGCAGTGCAATTATGCCTAAAGCCAATATATCATAAGATACTTTTGTGAGGTGAGAGCAATTTTTTATTTTCTCCACAAATGATTACAGGAAATTTTGCATAAGGCCTAAAGTCAGGTTTGATGAATGTAGAGCATCATAGGGAGGAATACACATAGTTCTAGAGCAAGACAATATGAAAAATAGGCTCACATAATGAATCAATAAAAATATCAGTACTATTATCTACATATATTGAATGTGTCTCATATGTTAGACATTGCTCTAAGAGCTTTGCTTATGTTAACTCATTCTTTTTTTTTTTTTTATCCCTACTGTATATCAAACTTATCCTGGGATACTTAGATCATTCCATTTGAGTCTAATTTTTGAACCATATGCTGTGTCGTCTTTTTGGTTTAGTGTCTTTTTACTGCTTTCTTCATTTTCTAGAACATTCCTCTATTTGTATCGAAAGTTATTAAGGTATTACAATAAGGTGTGCTCCAGTTTCTAAGGAATTTTTTCTAAAAATCTGTACTTTGGTTTTATATGACTTATGGGCATGTATAAAATGTTTGATCTCATTTAAATGAAGTGATTAATATGGAGTGAACGAAATACCTGAAATTCACGACTCTGACAAAACTAAAAGGTATATGAAACACTATACAGATTGATTGTTTGAAAAACCTCTTAAAATATATTATTCTGCCTGATTAAGCAGTTTTGTTGAATTTGTTTTTTTTAAACAAGGAATAAAAAAGTGGTCCTATTCTCCTGTCTCAGATATTTGGGAAACAATTTGCTAGCTAGTTTAAATCAAATTCTCTGGGAAAGTTTTCTTCCCCAATTTGAGTCACCAATAGATGAATCAGAAAAGATCATTTAAAATAATGACAAGATATTAGACAAATGTAAAGATAGTATATAAATCTAATGATTTTGTATCATTCAATTGGATTGAAACAAGATTTTCCCTTTAACATTTTTCTATTTTGATTAATCTTTTGTTATAATTGCTTCACTTCAGTCTAAATATATTTCCCTTTACTTTTTTATTCTTAGTGCTATAGAACAGTGACTTCAGTCCTCTCCTTTTACTAAAAGCCAAATAGCAGATTTTAATGGATTTAAGATCTCTTCATTATCACTGTTTATTTTATGGCAGACTTTGTGCTATAAGTTTAACATGTACTGTCTTATTAAACTACACAATAGCCCCATTTTAGAAATGAAGATATTCAAGCTCAGAAAAGTTAAGTAACTTGACAGATCTGTCTAACTCCACTGCTTGTGTTCTTAACCATTATATTTTAATACCTTTGCCTAAATCCACGATTGTGTTGAATACATCTCTAATTCCTTTCCTTAATGATTTCTTTTTTTTTGAGATTTTTTTATTTCATTATATTATGGGGGTACAAATATTGTTAGGATTACATATATTGCCCCTGCCAACCCTCCCCCCCCCCACTGATGTGCAAGAGCTTCAAGCATGTCAGCTCCCTGGAGGTGCCTGTCACACCCATTATGAAAGTATACACTCTTCCCCTTCCCCCACCTGTCCTCCACCCAATAAAAGATTTTTTTTTTGACATTTTGGTTAAGTTATATTTCTTTGCCTCTCCCTAAGAAGGGTTAAAAGTATTCCCTTCCCCCACCCACAATGCTTGCCATATCACAAGGATGTGGGTCTCCCCCCGACCCCCAACTCCCTGATAAATACTACCACCATTTGAGCACCATAATTTTAATCAGTCAGAATCAATTTGATGATGAGTAGATGTGGAGCCCATTTTCCTGATCTTGTGTTGCCCCACTTTGGATAACAGGCTTAAGCTTAATCCGGGATAGCATAAACGGTGCTAATTCACTGTCATTTCTTAGAATTGAATAATATTCCATTGTGAGCAGATACCAAATTTTAATTATCCATTCCTGAATTGACGGGCACTTGAATTGTTTCCAAGATCTTGCAATAGTGAATTGTGCTGCAATAAACATTCAGGTGCAGATGTCTTTATAATAGAATGACTTATGCTCTTTTGAGTAGATGCCCAACAATGCTATTGATGGGTCGAATGGTATTTCTATTTCTATCTGTTTGAGGTATCTCCAAATTCTTTTCCACAAAGGCTGCACTAATTTGCAGCCCCACCAGCAGTGTAAGAGTGTTCCTGTCTCTCCACATCCTCGCCAGCATTTGTTGTTTTGGGATTTCTTGATATAGGCCATTCTCACTGGGGTTAGGTGGTATCTCATTGTGGTTTTGATTTGCATTTCTCTACTGATTAGCGATGTTGAGCATTTTTTATAAGTTTGCAGGCCATTATTTTGTCTTCTTTGGAGAAGTTTCTGTTCATTTCCGTTGCCCATTTCTTAATGGAGTTGTTTGATTTTTTCTTGTTAATCCTTTTAAGTTCTAGATAGATTCTTGTTATTAGACCTTTATCAGAAGTGTAGAGAGCAAATATTT
>CAUYPO010016438.1:0-29125 GCA_963574435.1 Cheirogaleus major | reverse complement strand
GCTATATCACCATTGTTTCTTAAAGCCGAATAGTACTCCATGGTATACATATACCACATTTTGTTAATCCACTCATGTATTGATGGGCACCTGGGTTGTTTCCACAACTTTGCAATTGTGAACTGTGCTGCTATAAACATTTGTATAAAATTCTATTGGAACTTCGAGTTGCATTAAATTCATAAATTAGTTTGGCAAGAACGCCCATCTTAACATGGATCTTTAGATACGGAACATCCTACACTTCTCCGTTTGTTCACATCTTTCCTGACGGTGGCCTGTTGGGCTTAGGGCTTTAATCATTTGAGCCTCACAGACTTCTTTGAAGGTTAATTTCCAGAGTCTTAATTTTATTATTGCAAACATGATTCTTTGTCCATCGCTTCCCTATTCATGCTGGCACGTAGGAAAACGATTGCTATTTATATTCATATTAATGGAATTTTAAAAATTAGTGTACTTTACGTTATTTCATTTTTCTCAGGCAGAAAATCATATTATGTTTGAATAATGTGAGTTTGGCACCTTCCTTTCCAATAGTTTTATACACACACACACATATATACATGCATACATAAATATTCCCTCCCCCTTTTATTATTTTCTTGTGGGCTGGGAGAACACTGGCCACAGTAAGCTGCCTTGTCTTTTCCATTATTTCAGTGAGAATCCTACCAGATGCACTGCCAAGTGTTTGTTGTTAACTATTGGCTATTGGCTTTGTTGTTTGAGTAGATATTAATATTTTTAATCACGTTAAGAGGCTATTCCTCTTTCCTAGTTTGTTAAAAAGTTTCAGCAAATGTCTTTTCAGAATCTGTTGATATAATCGCAGTGTTTTTCTCTTTGGGTTTGCATTTGTGATGAGAGATAACTCACTATTAAAAGATTCCTGTTCCTGGATTAAACCTTACTTTGTTTCACCGTGTGTAGCAATCTTTAACAAACCATTACAGCATAGTATTTTATATACACACTACTAGGATTTCATATATATTAATAATATATTATTATGTATTATTATTCATAAAAACATTTGCATTGTTTCCCTTTTAACCTGTCTCCACTTGGGTGTCTAGGATACGCTGGCTTTGGGAAATGAATTATTGGGACGCATGCTGTATTTCCGCGCTCCCCGAAAACACTGATCTGGCATGGAAATTATCTGTTCCATGACAGTCTGGAAACCTAGCCTGTGAAAATATCTGTGGCTGGAAACTTGTGAGAAATAATTCTTGAACAACATTTTCAATTTCATACACAGCTTTTTGTCTATTGCTTATTGATTCAATTATGGTGACTCATTTTCTTAGAGAAGAGAAAAACGTATATTGTCTAAATATCAACATCAAGAATGAAACATATTTATCGATCTTTCCTGTATAAATTCAGGTGATTGGTCCATTTATTTTCTGTTACCTCTCCTTCTAGCTCTTGTGTTTTATTTTGTGTGTGTGTGTGTGTGTGTGGTTTTTTTTAATACAGAGTCTCATTCTGTTGCCCTGGGTAGAGTGCAGTGGCGTCATCATAGCTCACAGCAAGCCTCAAACTCTCAAACTCCCGGGCTCAAGCAATCCTCCTGCCTCAGCCTCCCAAGTAGCTGGGACTATAGGAAAATACCGCCATGACCAGCTAAATTTTTCCTTTCCTTTCCTTTCCTTTCCTTTCCTTTCCTTTCCTTTCCTTTCCTTTCCCCTTCCCTCCCCTTCCCTTCCCTTCTCTTCTCTTCTCTTCTTTCCTTTCCTATTTTTTATTGGTTATTTTAAATACATAGACCGTAATCTGTTTCTCTTTTCTTACTATCTCTACAACATGTTTCCAATAATCATGTTTCTATATTGGGGATCAAAATAATCCATTTTTTAGGCTAAAAATGATCAAAAGTGCCCTTTGTAGAGATGGTTGAATGTTTTCATGGTCTACCTCCTCTGCCTTTGCCATGTCCATGCACACGCGTGTGTATCAGTCACGAAAACCCCCATCTGAGCAGACCGATGCTGTCAAGCCACAGACAGCACTAACTCAACACCGTGGTTTGGCAGATCCAGGTGATCAGCTTCGCCACGGAGCAGAACTGGGACTCGCTGGAGATCCACGACGGCGGAGACGCGGCCGCCCCCAGGCTGGGGAGTTTCTCAGGTGAGATGTCCCCGGATCGGAACACGCAGAGGCTTAGGAAACAGAGCACGCGACACCCAGTGTAGACATTTTCCTACGAAACCCCTCCGTCTCCGAAGCGGACTCTCTAGTGTTGAAAGGCTCAGAGCAGCATCACCGCACACAGGCAGGAACACGGAAAGGTGTGTTCTCCGTGCGCAGGGACAGGCTGCATGTGTCAGGTAGCTCAGCTTCCAAGTGTGGCGGGTTCCCAGGCTGGCAGTGGGGGGAGAACTGGGTGACAATGATGGGAGGTGGGGAGGAGGCTGAGATTCGGGGTGGCCGGGGGGGGGGGCGTTCTAGGCTGTGAAAACGAAAGCAATCTGGGAAAATTACACTGCGTTATGGGAGTCAGGACCGAGATCTGCAGCTTTTTGCTACATAAGAGTTGTAGAAAGTCTTGACTCTTTACTCGCAAGTAGCCGGACTGGAGCTGTGGTCGAGGCAGCTCGGTCCCCTCTGGCTGTTCCTCGCACCCCCAACATGCACAAATGCACCTGTCGGAGAGATTTCCCTTTCGAAATGCACCGGCAAGCCCCGCCCTGCCCTCCCAGGAGCGTCACTCCGATCTCAGCAGCATTTTCTTTCGTCCTAGCGGGCCATCCTTCCCCGCAGACACGTGACGCTCTGTACAACGGCGTCAGCACGTCACACGTCACCAACGGCAGAGTGGCGATTCCCTGAGCACTCGGGTGCAGATGTGTGTTGACATGTTTGTTGAATTCTACCCTGGAAATAGCACCGTGAACTAAGTTCCATCACTGTCCTTGTTTTAGAGATGAAGAACAAAGATGTAGACACTACAGAATTGCCCCGGATGAAACAGAAGACTAATTATTTTTCTGAGCTCCCCCTGGCCACAATGGACTATGTGCTATCCATCTCCTTTTTTTTTTTTAAAAAAAAAAAGCTGTCGAGTAAGAGTAGAATGGAGATGTTTAGGGAAGCAATGTACACAGTTAAAAAAAGAATCCCCAGCCTCCCTGTGCACTGGGGACAATTTGGGCCAGTGAGCTAGAAGGAGGCGTCTACTGAGGAACAGCCGTGGGTAGGAGACCCACAGACGGAAAGCAAAGAAGGAAAGTGTTTTCTAAAAGAATTTACGTGTAGTTAAGTAGAGTAATGGAGTGGAAAAAGTCACTGATTACCCCAAATTACGGGCAAAACCAGGCAAAAAGTAGTGCAAATAATGTAATAAAAACATATTTGGATAAATTAGTTAGATCTGTAGTAAGAACATATTGTTCTTTCTAAAAATATTATCTGAAAATGCAGAAATAATATAATAGGGAGAGGACGGCAAATGGCAAACGTCACATAAACTGAACAAAATAATTGGTTAACGTTGGTGTTTTTAGTGATGTCCGTTTCTTTTCTTGATGTTACAAAAGTGTCTCGAGTTGGGCCCTGTGCGGTTCACACCCCTCCCCCTTCTTGCCCCTCCCTCCCCGATCCCTGTCCCAGGCCTGGGTGGCCCTTCCCAGCTGTGCAACCAACACTCGGCTTCTGCTGGAGCCTGGGTGTGGTTCCTCAGACAGATTAATTTTCATTTTGCTAAAGGGCCGAGTGGCTCACAGTGCAACATTCCGCCACCTGCACTGTTTATCTGTTACCTAGTTTACAGCAGCCTCTCCTTACAGTGCTTGCTGACCAGCAAGGGCAGGCTTGCGGTCTGTTCCCTGCAATTGTCCTGTTTGTAAAAGTTATCTATCTCCATCTATCCATCTATCCACCCAGCCACATATCTATCCATCTATCCATCTGTCTATCTATCTATCTATCTATCTATCTGTCCATCTATCCATCTATCTTTCCATGCATATATCTATCTATCCATCCATCTCTCTGTCCATCTAACCATCTATCCATCCATCTATCTGTCCATCTATCCATCTATCTATCCATCTATCTATCTATCCATGCATATATCTATCTGTCCATCTATCCATCCATCTATCTGTCCATCTATCCATCTATCTATCCATCCATCTATCCATCCATCTATCTATCTATCCATCCATCTATCCATCCATCTACCGATCTACCCATCTATCCATCCGTCTATCCATCCATCTGTCTATCCATCCATCTATCTATCCATCTATCCATCCACATATCTATCCATCTATCCATCCATCCACATATCTATCAATCTATCCATCTATCCATCCATCCACGTATCTATCCATCTATCCATCCATCCATATATCCATCTATCTGTCCATCTATCCATCCATGTATCCATCTATCTATCTATCTATCCATCCATCTATCTATCCATCTACTTATACAAACAAGGCCAAACAACAAAGGCATTACATCAGCAAACATTTTAAGTGTCTGTCATCCTACACACACTATTGTTTTCTTACAGTGAATTATGCACATACAATTCAGGTCTGAAATGACCCCACCTCCCAGAGCCAACCCCCCTTAGCAGCCAGGGAAAATGGAATGAAACACAGACCCCAGATTTCAGGCAGGGAACCCACTTTCCTAAAGGCCATACACACGCACATACACACACACACATGCACTCCTCCCACACAGGCCCATGCACACATGCACTCATCCCACACACATGCACACATCCCACACACATGCACACATACCACGCACATGCACACATGCACACCTGCACTCATCTCTTTCACACACACACACACACACACATATGCACTCATCCTGCACACTAAAAAGTCTAAAAGCAGCAAGTGTCTGTACCCTGGGGTTAACCCCCTCCCAGGTTTAGTTGTTCAAAAGGCTCAGCTTTTGAAAGCAGAGAGGGTGGCGATGAAGGCTTCATGGTGGAGGGACTGGAGTGACTGACAAGAAGGAAGGTTGGGGAGCTACCCAGTCCTGCACATTTCCTCCAGGAGATTAGGGTATAATTGAATTCCTTGCAGCACCACAGGAAGTGACAGGACCTCGGAAAGGCTAGATTTGGGACCAGGGAGTCATCAGAGAGAGTGCTGTCAGAGGTGTGCGCAAAGCCTTGGAACCACTAGAATTCGAGGGTCTGCGTGAGCTTGGGGAGTGGGCACACATGAAGCAAAGAGTTGAGGACCCCAGAGTTCAGGGCCGGTGGACGTCCTGAGGAGAGAAGGGATTCCTGGTAATGATGCAGATTAAATTCTCCCCACTCCCCAGGATGAGTCCTCAAAGCGAAATGAAGTTGATTTAGAAATTTATTAAAAGGTGTTTTTACACCCACAGCTAGAAGTAAAATTTGCAAGCATTCTCCATGTGTGAAAAGAGTATTTTGCGTGCAGAATGGATGCATAGGGAGAAGGCCAGGCACGGCTTTGCAGATCAGCTGATGGCTATTTCATCAGTCCAGGCGGGAGATGAAGGCGATGATAGCCGAGTGGAAGAGTAATTACACCTGTAGCAGCTCCGTATTTTGAGTGGCAAGATTGGTCGCTTGTTGTTCTTAGGACTTAATGAAGTTTGAGGCTTTGAGGCTCTTTCCTCATCAGGGAAAGTTCTGCTTTGTATCGAGTCTGAAAATAATTGGTGCGTTTGGAGAGGTGGTTAATGGGCTCTACCTGGCTGATAAACACATGTCTGTTAGATGAATAAGTGAGCGGCTTAGCTTGGGAAACGAGTAGAGATGTTTGAACAAGTGGGAACGAGAAAGGCAAAGTAGACCAGGGCAGAGGGAAGCAGCATCCCAGGCCTGTGATCGGGGGAGCACCTTGAAACAAGCAAAATAAATTATGAAAACAAAGTAATGAGACGAAACTAGAAATGCAGGCAGCGGTCATATCATGCAGGGTCTTAAGGCCAAATCAAGGAGGCTGAAAGGTGGTCCTGAGATGATCAGGAATCTGTGAGAATTTTAACATGACATAATCACAAATACTTACTTAAAAGAGTTTCCAAATTACTGAACAGTGAATTGGATTAGGGCAAGAGCAGATTCAGGAAACAAGGTAGAAGATCGCACGACTCCTGGTAACGGGCGCTGCTGGCTGGTCCTGGGCTGATGGCTGAGAGACAGTGAGATGAATGAGGGAAACCGGTTTGGGGAAAAGTTTGGGTTCATCAGGGCCTGAGGACTGAGAGGGAGGGAGCTTCGGCAGAGGGCGTGCGCGGCCGCTAACGGTGCTGCAGGTTAAGACAGGGAACAGGGAGGCTGATCAGATGTTGCAGGTTTGCACACGTCATGTGTGTACACGTCATGTGTGTACGGAGACAGCCGCGGTCCTCACCCAGAGCTGTTGGTTTCGGAGGACATTGGAATCATTTAAGCGGAGAGTGACGGATGATGACAGAGGGTCTTTTATCTTTTCAATAGTATTCATCTACTTACAGTAGCTATCACCTCATCCCGGGGCTTCATTATTTAACCACTTCGGCACCAGCGCCGACTATAGTCGACAGCCACAGCTGAACGCAAGCGTCGACTTTAGCAGACAGCCAAAAGCTTTTGCTTTTATCTCTGCAGTTGCAGTGTGCACGTTCAGCTAATACGTGACTACGAATCTGTGACCTTTTAACAAGTCCTTAGTAGGAGTTATTATAGTTATTTTCCTAAAGCTGCCTGTAAAGTAAAACAAGCTTTCAGGGCTTTAAAGCTTTCCTCATCACACAAGAGCAAAGCGGATGCGACGTCAATGCACAGCGCAAACTATCGTGCGGACTGTGAGTGCCGGCTGTGGGCAAGGTTTCGCGGCCGGTGAGCGCCGCACCGAAGTGGTTAAAATACAATTTCTCTCTCCGTCCACTCGTGCTGTCTTCGGCTTAGCTCACGCTAGCAATTTGCCTGCGCCACGGTGAGTCTCGCACGATGGGTGTTTGCTCAGTGTCTGGTTTGCACAGACTTGTTTAGAGAACGGCTTCCATCCGGTAGAATATCGAGCATATGCACTTTAGGAAAAAAGTCATTTAAACGCGTCTGTTATTTTTCTGTATTTTGATGTGTCCTCCCACAGTGTCTTCCGCTTGGGCGTGAAGAACGTGTTTCTCTTTATCAGCACCTGCCAGCGCCACCCCTTGTCTGTGACCCTTGTCCTTGGGGTCCGCATTTCCTTTTCCAAAGTATCCCTCACGCCGATGCAGGCTGCAGGAACATTGTAAGCGAAGGAAGCAGCATCATAAAACTAAACCTATATTTTCCTTTTCACGCACGTTTAGTTGAAATCATTCACAGATCTCTGGGGAACAGTATTCAGTAGGAGCCGCTTAGGGAACGGAAAGGGGACGGGCACATCGTCCAGACCAACATCTTGCGAGTCACATGTCGGATCGGCACCTGCCCCATCTCTCCTGAGACTTAGGGGTGGTGGAATTTTGTCTCTTCTTTGTTCACATCAAGTAAAATCAAAAACATAGATAAAATTTAAAGTAGAAGAGCGCATTGTTACGGCAATGCAAGAGCCGCACGCTTGGCAAAATATGAGAGTTTTTGCACCATAGACAGTGTGCCAGACCGATGCCACATCTGCTTGAGGACACCAGAGGAAATGATGTGGACATTTTTACTGCATCTAGAAAAACAGGACAGCTGACTGTGTCATGCTCAAAATCAACACTCAGATTAAACACGTGGGGGTCAATCTAGAGGAGTCTGTAAGACTAAAGAAATATCCCCGTATATTTAATATTCAGAAAACTGAGTGAGTTTGCAGCGCTAATGCCCCGTCCACGTTATCTCCGACAGGGACCACGGTGCCGGCCCTGCTGAACAGCACCTCCAACCAGCTCTACCTGCACTTCCAGTCCGACATCAGCGTGGCGGCGGCCGGGTTCCACCTAGAATACAAAAGTAAGGTCGACTATTTTTGCATCTGGCTTCCATTGTTATATCGAGCCATTTTCTTAAAGGAAATGTAAAAATGCATGATCTTATTAGATAGTAAAATATTGTCTGTTCTAAAACTATGTCTAAGATTTGCATGGAATCGGGTCTTATAAACCCTAGCGCTATGAAATATCTATTACAAAAGAAGTGTAGAAAGTTTAGCATCTGGAATAATTAGATAAAACAACTGCTATCGTTTCAGGTTGTTTGCATTAAAAAGCACAAAAACTACCCATTTGTAATATGGCTGGTTTTCTTGCGAGTGATGAAAAATATTCGTATTAGCATCCAAAAACACGGGAAATCATAACTTCCAAATAGATTACAGCGATAAGCCTTTTCTGTTGCAAGTCTCAAAGGCTGTTAAAATAAGAACTAGCAAAGAGCAGTCACTCCGGTGCCTGCCTGCATCTGTGTATTATTCATTTTAATTGGAAGGAGGCGTCGCCCAGGAGATGCTAACCTTTTAAAAATGGATGTGAGACTGAGTTAATAGCCTGATGAATGGATGACAAAGGTCAGATTCGCAAATCCTTTTCGGCGTTCTGATTACGCAGGTAAACCTTGCAGAAGCGAAATAAGAATTCCCAATGAGAGTAAGGTTTATTTTAGGACATGTTTTCAAGCACTAAAAAACGCTTCATGTCGATATTCATCTCCTTTAATAAGCAGTTGCAAATAAGCAAATACACGGATGCGCTTTAATAAGTGATCTTTTGAATTGAGATAAACAGTTTGCTGGGACGTGAACAGGTGAATGCCTTTGAAAGGCCAGATTTCCAGGTGATGATGAATATTCCGGACCAGATACGAACCGCAGGGCTGTTTCTCATTCTGGTTAAATTTCCCTACTCATTACCGGCATTTGTATTCCACTTTATATGAATAGAACTGCTTCAGTGACAGTGTAGGATCATACTGTGGATGTTATTTACGTAAGGCATGACTGGGAGAAATCTGCTTCTTTGATACATTCTGTGAGCATCTGTAGATAGGAAAATATAAACCTTATTTATGGTAGTGTTAATAAGCTCACTGATGGTTTTCAGCGGTGCTAGTTAGAGTTGATGAATGTCCTTAACCCTCTCAAACTGGTCTTGTAGCTTCTGGCTTTTCATTCACTTTTCACGGAAAGAGGTGCTAGCAAAATAATTAGTCTACGATTATTATTGTACACGATGACCCCTCCACTCACACGGGCTACAGCTCCATCAGTATAATTATCTACATTCCACTTTATTCCTAGTCAACATAATTCATTAAAAGAGAGAGATTCACATATTTCTCATTGAAATGAACCTTCTTCGAGAATACAAGCCCTTGTATAATTAATTAATGTATTTATTTTTTATTTGGCCAAACATCATACTCATTTCCACTTATTATTTTCGAGTGGTTGTTTTTTTCTCTTTTTTTGATGCTAACATCATTTGAGTAGTAAGAGGAATTCATTTCTCTGTGCTAACTCTTCATGCCAGAGTTCGAAATCTAAATTACAGAAAGGATTAGTAGAATTAACCTTACTAAGTTCAGCATCAAATGCTATTAGGACCACTGATGTAAATTGCCAAAAGAATTTCTAATATTTTTTAACCTGTTGACATAGCTTTTGCATCTACCTGAAAATACGTACTGGCAATCTGCAAATACCTAAATTCAGATAGTTTTGCCAAAATATATTTCCACAAAATAAAAATGAAACAACAAAGAGGCACTTCACTCTATACCAGGTCTTGCTTTAAACGTGCTATAACCCTTCACTCATTTATCCTCAAAACAACCCCATATTTTTGAGGTATGCTCAGATTTTCAAGGTGAAGAAACAGAACGGGAACATTTTGAGCCTGTCCAGGTCCGAGTCGTGCTGCTAATTCCTAACTCATCGCAGAGGCACACAGATATGTCATGTCATGAACCCTGTGTGCTGACACCTGTGTGAATGTCCCCACCGCCTGTCAGAGTGGTGGGGCACAGACGGCCCCGCTTCAAAGCAGCGACACCAGAAGTCACCAGTAGGTTGAGTCCACATTTCAGCTATTGTGACTAGCACTGCAACAAACAGGGGTGTGCAGGTCTCTCTTCCATATATTGATTTCCTTCATTTTTTGGATACACACCCAGCAGTGGAATTGCTGGATATATCAGTTCTGTTTTAGATTTTTGAGGAAAGTGTCCAGTGGATGTATGGCTAAAGAAAATGTGGTCTATACACACAATGGAATATTACTCAGCTGTAAAAAATGAATGACATCCTGTCACTTGCAGCAATACGAATGGAACTAGAGCTCATTATGTGGAGTGAGGTAAGCCAGGCACAGAGAGACAAATACTGCATAGTCTCACTCACATGTGGGAGCTAAAAAAGTGGATCTCATGAAGATAGAGAGGGTGGATGGGTGGTCACCAGAGGCTGAGAACAGGAGAGGGGTCTAAGAGAGGCTGACTCATGGGCACAAATATACCCCGAGATAGACGAGCGAAGGCCCGGTGTTCCATAGATCAGTAGGGTGACTGTAGTTAATACTATAGATCAACTGTATATTTCAACATAGCCATAAAATAATAATTTGAATGTCCCTAGTAGAAGTAAAACATAAATATCTAAGGTAATCAACATTACTTGAGTTGATTAAATTGATTATAGGAATGTATCAAATTGTCACATATACCCCCCAAAATATGTACATCTAATATGTATCGGTAAAAAAAAGGGTCAGTAGTAGTTGAATAATGGGTAGAAAATCAAGGAGCTTGTGAGTCCATGTTGGAGATTAAGTTTGTCTGGAAAACCTGAGCAGTTGCAGTGTGTCCACACCAACTTCCACCTGGGCAGTCTCAGCTTCCTCACACGGAAACGAAGACTGGGCCCTCCTACTTACCACAGGACATTATTCCGAATGGATACCGGTAGGAATTTCTCAAACAGAAACCAAACACTTTTATTTGAAAGGCATGGGTTGTAAATGATTAACTATAGCAAAAGCGATTCTAAGAGGGTCAAGTTTAATAGGTATGATCTAAATTACTCTGTGATCGTACAGAATCCAGGTAAAAGCTTAAAAACTAAGTAGCACTGAATGTTTAGCATGTTCTACAGCCGTATACTCTTGGTTCGCATTATTTAATTTGATTAGACATTTGAGAATGAGCACAAGTGACATGCTTGCTCTGGGCTCTTTTCTCCCAAAAGGAACCACACCAAACCAAAGCAAAACAAAGATTCAGAGATCTCAGATTACAGATGTGTAAACAGCAGTAATATTGGTTTATCCTGGAAATTACAGGATCTAACCTGAACGTGGGCAGCGCGGAGCTCGCTGCTAGGTAGCAAAACGGCAGTAATCATTTCTGAACTCGGCGTTGAGGTCGTCGGTGGGTCTGGCAGGAGGTCACATTTTAGGCTTTCTGAC
The DNA here is from genome assembly GCA_963574435.1 of Cheirogaleus major. Taxonomy (NCBI): domain Eukaryota; kingdom Metazoa; phylum Chordata; class Mammalia; order Primates; family Cheirogaleidae; genus Cheirogaleus; species Cheirogaleus major. The sequence goes on along the minus strand of CAUYPO010016438.1, from coordinate 17,752 downwards.
TCCTCCAATGCTGAGCGGCCTCCACCATGTGCTTGGCGAGGGCTGGGGTTAGAACCCCACCTTCAGCATTCCCAAGCAGCCAGTCTCTGTCTACACTGCTCCCCCATAGCAGATGGCGGACTCCCGTTTCTCTGTGCTGAGCCCGCACGGGACTCAGGGGCTGGTTCCGTTGATCTTCTGATCTTCTGTCAGACCCTTGCTTCTGCACAGAGGGTGGGTTTTCTCAGCATCTCTGTCCTCCCTACCGAGGGGTGAAATCTTACCTGTGGTTGGCCTTGGGCGGGAATTTCCTGCCTGTGCCCGGAGCTAGGAGACCTCAGTCTTAGAATTGGCAAAGGGTCCTAAGCTCCTGCCGCCCTCCTGCCCTGTCCCCAGATTTGCAAGATGCTTTTCTTCTGCAAGCTGCACTGTTTGTCTTTGCCTGGTCCCAGAGGTGGCAGGGTTTGCTGCTCCTCCCCATGGCAGTCTAAGGTATGTGTGACCTGAGAGTGAAGGTTCAGAGACGTGCGTGTGTGTGCGGTTTTGTGCCCCTCTCTCCCCAGATCCCTGGCACTCGGGGTGGGGAGCTCCCCCCCAGGCTCCTGCTGTGTCCCCAACATTTTTCTTGGCCACCTGCTGGGGGCCTGTGGGAGGAAGGACACACTCCGTCCATCTGGGTCCCTGCGGCCATTTGCTCAGATGGAGCCGGTTGGTTCTGACCTGGTCGCTCTCACCTGAGCTCGGCCACGCAACCTCGTCTCTCCTGGAAGGGGTTTGTCCTTTAGCATCGAGGTCACCTGGGCATCCGCAACCTCAGCTCCCCGGTGGGTTCAAGAGAAGTTGCGATTCTATAGTTCGGCATCTTCTCACTCTTAAAGTGGGAGTGATGTTTTATTTTGCAGATTTCTGTATCCCAAGTGGATGGGATTTTTACATTGTTCTAGTTCAAGGGTTTTAAAATTTAGGGGTTTCAACATTTCTTTAGTGGGTTTTAAAATTACTCGAGGGGGGATTTTTAGGGGCTTTAGGGGTTTTAAAATTGCTCTAATTCAACGATGGCTATATGAATACTAAAACACCTTTTAGGTTAACCATTGAGAAAGCTTTTCTCAAATGCTTGTTTTTAAGCATCAGATTAAGAAACTTTCTGACTTTCCTATCTCAAACATAATTTTAAATTAGTGACATAGGTTTCATCACAACTGAACAACTTTGAGAGGTATTCACAGATAAATCACAGAATTAAATTTATTATGCATTTATAATACAGATAAATTATTAGCAGGATGATCTCATCTAATTGAGAACTGCTTCCTATTTAGAGATAGTTTGTGACAGAAACCACTTGTTCTGATTTTTATATATAACAATGCTTGTTTAATAATCATATTTTTCATTTTTAGACTTTATTAAATTCAACTGTTATTATGATTGAACTTATAGGCATTTGTCTTACTAAATCAGAAGTTATTTGAGTTCTGGGTCCTCCATGAACCCTTCAACACCCCATCTAATGGGATCGATCCAAAATTAATACCCTAAAGCCAATCAGTGTATTAGACCTCAAGCTAAAGGCTGCTATAATTGTTCTGTTTTGTGCTAGTGTAATAATGCCACTGAGTCAAGCCAACACCCAAGTAATTCTATTTATGGAAATTTTTTGTTTAACCGCCTTTCTTAAGAAATTCCTCTTTCTTAAGAGGAATTTTTCCAATCCACTTTCACTACTGGGAAACCCAGTGGACTTAACAAAATATCTCTAGAGTCCATAAGATATAACATTTGCCCTGAAAGGCAGGTAAGATAGACATGCTACAGTGCATATACATCCTGTGATATAACATATTACCATTTCAAGTATGCCAAGTTCAAGGCTTGTTATATATAATTAAGTCCTTTACATAATATATTTATATAATTGGTAGTTAAGTGTATAGTGAAAACAATGTGTCATGAATAGAGAAGACCTCACTCAAAAAAATACATAGTCAAATGCATAAAAAATAAGAATGTCTAGATTAAAAATATGATAACTTATTTTCAAGTATTTGATGCAACTTAAAATGAAAAAAAAATTATGTGTACAATGAGGAAATTATTTAAAAGAAAAAACATTTTAAAGGCAACCAAACTAAAAAGAGAGGTATAAATGTGTTAGCCACCTAATAAGAGCATTGCTATTATTAAACCTTAAATTTAGCATTGAATTTTCTGGAAGTGAAAAGCAAAAGAGGTAATAGAATTTATTTACATAATTCTCTTTTTTAAGAAATAGAATATAGTAATTGGTTGAGATAAACTCTCTTGTTGCTCTGTATTCTAAAAGGTACTCTTCATTTGCAAGGGAATGGTCTTCAAAAAAGACTTTCTAGGAAATGCAGAAGTGATCTTTACGTGACAGTCATCTCTCAGTTTCTGATACAATGTTGGGAACATGATATAATTAACTGACTTAGTTTCTGCAGGTGGCTAAGTGGGTGATTGCATTGGTCTGCAGAATATCAGCACTGTGAAGTCATGGTATTATGGGTGTGCTTCTGAAACCCTCTCCTTCATGCTTGTTTTCAGTGATTAAGTACGAGTTACATTTCATCTCCTTTGTGTATTGTCTCAAAATAGGCGCTACAGAGGAAAGTATCTAAGTGAGGATTAAAATTCAGGAAAATGACCTACCTCTTTTGAAATGAAAAGTACTAAACATTTCTAGCAGGATGTCACCATAATTGAATATTGACAACTTGGATTAGCCCTGTATAATTACAATAATCCTTAACATGCAAATTTTTAACGCATGTTTTAATGACTCTTTAATATTGCATTGGTAATAAGGTGTCTCAGTTTGAATTTCGGTAGGCGTGAGTTAACATGCCAACAAATGAGAGATCGGACAAGGTAGAACCTTAACACACTTCTGGGTGCGTTTGCAGAGATTTCTTCCTGGGCGCTCAGAGAGAAGACCACAGCATGCCCTATGAACGAGTGTTCTTTCCATGGTGTAATGATGGTATCTTCTTAATCGCTTCATGTTAAGACCCTTATTACATTTATTTCTATAAGAATCAACTCGTAAGATTTTCTCTAAATATTGTCATTTCAAAAAACCTCCTGAGACCTTTCCTTAACTTCACAGTTTGGCAAACAAAGAATGCCTCTGTGTGTCTTATTTAAATTGCTTTTATTAATATCAGTTGACAATTATTCATGTTTCTCTCATTCCCTACTAAGTTCTACCTGTGCCAAGGACCAGGGAAGTATTTAAAGTAATATAGATTCTAGCTTCTCTTTTACATCACAGAGAATTCCAGAGACCCTTCTGGGAATGAGAAGTCTCTCACACAAGATTTTTAGGCATTCAGTATTTATTTTTGTGTTGAGTGTAACTCAAAAGACTGATAACAGGTTAAAACTTTACTCCTACCTGTTTATATTTTGGTATCTTAACGATTATTAAATTTAAGGGAAATGTGCAATATAAATTAATCACAAGGTCCTTCAGTTGACTTTCTTTCTAAATAAAGGGGCTGAAATAAGTTTTTCTGTTGTCCTCTGCTAGTCTTTGGAATTTCAGGCTTTAATGGATTTGAGGAGGGCAGAGGCAAGGGTGGATTCTATGGAACTGGGTCCTTATCCTAAAATCACGTCTTGTGGACAGTCAGCTACTATTCCCACAATTATTTAAAAGGTGGGGCCTACCAGTAAGCTCGTGTACTTACAATCTGACCTGGTCATTGCTTCAAGAATCCTCAATCATAAAACGAATTCTGCCGCTACTCACGTCTCAGAGTGTCGCTCACGTGAAAAAGACTTTTATTGGAAATTAGTGGTTGTCATTTGGCACATCTGCCTCTGTGACTCACGTGAGGCTACTGATTGATTGTTTTCTGTTTGGGACAACTTTCACCGAGCGTGCACACCTGCCTTCCTTCCACCAGCTCTGGAGGTGGCTGTGATTCCCCTTAGGTGAGATGCAGGTTCCCTGCATTCATCACCAGTCATGCAGTCTTAGAACATTAAAAAAGAGAAATCTATTGCAATTGTGTATATATTTTACTTTTTTAAAAGATTCATAAAGCTCCTGATTCAGTCAGTTGAGGACTAATGATTTGGCCTATTGAGTATTAAGAATTTCGATTAAATCTGAATAGTTTACATTTGCTTATTTTTATAAAATTCAAATAAGTGTAAAAGTTTTGTTAAGCATCGAAATGTGTACATATAGTCACATGCACTACATGTCCACATTTTATTTGATAATTATTCCCTTTAATATATCTGACTTACAAATTAAACAATCTGAGAAGCCTTTCAGAAATTGCTATCATTGTCATCGTTTTAAACATATAATGGACCTTCCGCTCAAAAACCCTGGAAACTACAATAAATGCATGCACCACTAGATTTATTTCTGTGTAATTGAGGCTAAGTTCAAATGTAATGTTTGGCATTTTAAAATACCAACTAAATTTAATAGTTGAGTTTTCTGAACCGTATGTCTGTCTAGTAAATTTTCAAGTGGAGTGAGTTGCTAGAATTTGTAATAAATAGCTCTATGGAAAAGAACACTTACACGGCTATATCTTTAGTAATCATTCCCATTCATAAAACAAATGTAGCAACTCTGCCATAAATACATAGCCCAGGACCCATGTATAAACGAGGATGTTTCATTTTTCACTACAAGTGAGGGATACATTCAGCAACATGCCTCTGGGCACTGTTAATCTCTTTATTGTTATTTCTTAAAGAGATGGGTATCACTAAAGGGCCACTATTTCATATCATTAGTTCTTTGTTAACAAAAATAGTAGAACACATTATCTGGCAGACAACATATTTTTTAGATAATGGCTGAGATAATTTTGCCCAAATTTATTATTCTTTTTTTTTTCAATTTGTTAATTCAACAAATGTGTATTGGCTTATTCCAGACATGTGCTAGGTGCATGGTATTGACTGATTGTCTTTTTGAGCTCTGGCTGCTATAACCAGATGCCACAGACCAGGTGGCTTAGATGACAGACATTTACCTTTCACAGTTCTGGAGGTCAGAAGGTCCAGGGTCAGGGTGCCGGCAGACTCAAGTTTCTGGCGAGGTTTGCTCACTGGCTTGACCATCTTTTCATCGTGTCTTGTCCTTACTTGGCCTTTCCTGGGGTGCACACACTACAGGGAAAGAGTTCCGGTCTCTTCCTCCCTTTCGAAGGGTACAAATTTCATCATGAAGTCCCACACTTGACCTCATCTAACCCTAATTATTTCCCAAAGCCCCCACCTCTAAATGCTGTCACCTTGGAGGTTCCGGCTTCCACATGAATTTTGAGGGAAACAAAACATTCCACCAGTAACACTAATGAGGAAGAAAGAACAGGTGTTTGTCTTCGTGGATCCTGCGGTCTAGTCAGGGAAACGAAGCACACGGACGGTCCAGGAGCAATTTTAATCTCAGCCTGTGACGAGGCCGCACGGTGTGGGGCCGGATGCGTCATTTGGGGAGAGGCAGGAGAGCTGGGTGTGCAGACAGGCTGCGCCATTTCCCGGTTTTGTGGCTTTGGGTGGGTTACTCACCCCACCCCAGGGATGAGGGTGTCAGCCTGGATCGGAGAGGCTCAGGTGCTGTGCAGGACACGCCTCCCCGTGTCATTAACGGGTGGTGCGCAGTCCAAAATGGCTCTGGGATCAGGCACAATTGGGGAACCAGGCGTTAGATAAAACTGGAGAGGATTCACCACTGCGCCATTTCTCTGTGCCTTTAGAATACTAATATAACTTATGAATCCCTGAGAGAGAGACACAATATTTGACTTCCCCCAAGTGTATTTTATCACTTCTCTTGACATTGGACACACGGTCCTTTATTCTCTGAAGTGACCTTATGTTCTAACAAATGGAAGCAACAGAAATATCATTTATTACGTGTGCCGAACCTGCCAACAGTTTGCAGGTCGGACAAAATCGTTTTAGCCCCACGTGCAGTCTAAACGCCCTGGACAATAAATAAAACATTGTTTCTTTCTTTTCTATTCCTAGAATTGCATTGCATTCATGGAGTTTTCTCTGCAGATGATCTTTGTTGTGCTGAAGCCTTGCTGACCCGTTACGCGTGTGCTATAAAAGTCTGCGTGTACAGTATACGCACTTTCTACGTGTATTTCCGTGATCATGGCGTCTGGCTTTTATTTAATCTGTTGTCACGTTCACATGCGGTCTCCCTAAGCGACTGGATGTCTTTCTTCCCCTGTTTTCCAGCACATATCCTGACCTTTAATGCAATTTTTGAATTAGGGTTTTAAAGAGCTGATCAGCAGAACTTCTGTCTTAGGGTACAGCACCCCTCTAGGCCTATAAAGAAAGATGAATTTTTATCTATCAGTTTTGTGCAAAAGGATAATTATTTAGTTAGTTACAATAAACAGTGTAGTCAACAATTTTTTTTTTATTTTCAAAATTAAAGAATGACTTTTTATATCATCATAGCTTTCGTGATAGTCTACCTATGTATCGGATACTCATGTATCTGAACATGTATGTATTTTGATTTATTCCCCATGCCACATACTCCAGTTCTGTTCATCTTTTCCCTTGGATCTGCTTCCTTGCTCTTTGGTTATTACGTCGACAGTTGTTTTGAGCTCTCCAGTTGGAACGTATTTTTTTTAAGTTGTGCATTTTGAAAACCACATACACTCTAGCAGTCTAATGAGGACGATGCCAAGTTGAGAAAAATCGCCCAAAGTATTTCAGTCCCTAATATCTATAAAGGTCCCGTGTATCCTATTCTAAGTATTTGCTAAACATTGCATGTCTATCATGTATTTGAAAGTCATTTTTGTTTGCAAGATTTAAGCAAACTATTCTCTGAATTCTGCCCAGTGGATTTAGAACAATGGCTACAATAAATTCTAAGGACCTGACGAGGCCATTGTTATATTCCGATTCATAACTCTCACATTTCATGATCAGTGGTAGGTGAGGCCATTAAACTATATTTTTGGTCAAATTAGGACACTCATCTTTTTAATGGCTTTGTTTTATATTCTTTGCCTTCACAGGCTAGATTCATGGGGTTCGAAAACTTCTTTTGCTACATTCTAAATCTAATTGCAACTTTATATACGAGCACGTTTCAAAATGCCCGAATTTTAACATTGAAAATGAACATAAAATATGTCTGAGGATAATATTATATAAAACAACGTGGTACGTAAGACTCGCCTCCCCCCAACGCTGCCCATTGTGTTTTGTTGTTTCTCTATAGCAGTGGTTTTAAACGTTTAGATTCCACAAGAATCACCTTCACATCATCTTCACATTTAATCAGGGGACGTGGTGATTCAGACTCAGGTAGTTTGAGAACCACCTTTCAAAGCAACATTGCTTTCTCACCTGTGCTGTGTTATCTATCATTTATGGTATAAAATACAAGGACACTATGGTTTGAAAGAGCTAGAAATCCTTTCTATCAATAATTTTGCTAATAACGTGACTATTTGCTCCTTACGGATGAATCTCCTTCTGAGAAATTGACTTAGAATTTTCCTATCACATGATCCTGTTTCACAACTTATTTTTAGTCCATCTTTAGGACAGTTATTTTTTAATCTGTGTACATCTTCCTATCTATTTCTGTGTCTAAATAAATACCTTTTAAATGGCTGTTTGTGTGGGTTTGCCCATCACTTATGTGATCCTGCCTCCCCGACTTAACAACATAAATATCCCTTTCAACAGATGCAAACATCTTTCTTCTAAAATGTTGCATAAAAGAGAGATTTGTTAAAGAACATTCTCTCTTTAGATTTTTTTTAAAAGAAGGATATATACATTTATAGACCCAAATTTACCTTCCTTTCCAGTTCGTATTTATTACCAAACACCACCTTGCCTACTTGTTGTCACGTCATCTTTATTTCACATCTTGATCAGTACAGTGATTACATGCAAACAGCCTAATCTTGTTCTTCACCAACAGTTCTTCAGGAGAACACCTTCTGTTCCCTAAAGGTCAGAAAGTTAATCGTTTTATTCCACGTTACCCACTTTTTGCTTGCATTACGCCACCCCCTTCCAGATTGCTGTTTCGGGTCCGTCACGTGCACAGTGGAGCTGTCTGCACAGAGACCTCACCGTGTCCCCATAGGTCTCTGCTCTGGCCCTCCCGAGCCCCACGCTGGCCTGTTCCAGCACCTCCATCTCTGTCACACGCTCAGAGCCCAGCTGTCTTCTGCACGGGAGTCTGACACACCGTTAGCTACTAACACAGAATCCCTGCAGGTGTTTTGCCCCTACCCGTGACATAAAGCCACTGTTTCCACAGTGACTTCATCACCCCCCGTGTTGCAGGTGGATTACCGCATCTTCATGGGAGAAGTGCAATGTGCAGAAAATACCTGTCTTACCACTTGTCCACTTTGTCAATTTCTGGATACATAGAACAACAGGTTTAAGTGACATTACTAAAAAAACGCCCTTGCAAATAGCGTGCACGATCTCTGCATTCTCAGCTTCTAGCATAGCCTGGATCCAGGCCGACCCTGGAGAAGGAAGAAAAGACAGATGGTTTTTCCTACATTTCAAACACTGTGGTCTGCGTATAACTGCTTCCCAAGTCTGACCATTCTAAACACTGGTTGGAATATTTTTGTGTGCTTTTATTTTATTCAGAAAATTAGTTATAATTCCTAAGGGGACAGATATACATGCAAGTTTTTTTTATTATTATTTTTATTTTCAGAGGATGATTTGGATTTAGACAGAGAGTTTAAGGAAGGAGAAAATGAAAATACATCAGTACACAATAACTGCATATAAATCAACATTTAATAGACGAGTATAGTAAATAAATAAAAATCCGTTATATTTTATGTGAGAAAGATGAGAATTTAGTAAATGGAATTTAATGTGAATTATTCATTTTATTTTTTATTTCAAAATATTTTTTCTCTTCATTTTGAACTTTATTGAGTTACAGATGTTATTTGTTCTCTGTCATGCCAAGTGTATTCTTGAAGTATGTCAAAATGATGATGATGTGGTATCACCATAAATTAGATTTTTAGTGTTTCCAACTGCTCTTAGCAATTTTATACCAGGTATTTTAAGTACATATATTTTTCAGGGTGAAATAAAAAACTAAGTGATATATGGCAGATGATCTTGCTCTTCTGTGGTAGGGAAGAAAGGATGGAATTTAAATGTTGTTGTCATCTATATTCTAAAGTTAAAAAAGAGAGAGAGAGATTTTAGACTTCCACTAATAAAACAAGTAAAAGGCCTAAGTGATTGTATTTTTTTTCATATTTAGCAGTTTTATCTTCTATGAAAAGCCCCAAATGGCTTGAAAATCTGTGCTAGGCATAAATATATTGCTACTTAATCCTTATGCTGTCTTACATATTTTTTAAAATATAGCCATTTAGGGAAAAATCTATTTCAACTTAGAAAAACTTCATGACACTCCTCATTCCTACTCATCCCATATGGAATCAATATGTTGCGTGGCTTGAATTTATTCAGCCGGTTTATATACCCACGGTTTCTGTTGTGACCTGAATTCTGTAGCATGATGTCCTCAAATAAGCGATCCCATTGATGGGAAATGAAGATATTCTCTCTCTCTCTCTCTCTCTCTCTCTCTCTCTCTCTCTCTCTCTCTCCTTCTCAGGATCGGGGGACAGAAGGGCAGGCTTGTTCCTGGTTCAACTTGGGGGTCTGGGGTAGGGACTGAGGGTGTGCAGCCCCCCTATGGAGAAAGTGGAGGAGATGCACCATCAGCCCCCAAAGCAGAAGAGATGGGTTTATCTGCACAGGCTTCCTCCGCTGTGTACCTGGACCAGCCGAGCCAACCTCACTTAGCCTCTCCCTTACCTTCAGATGCAAGGAGCCTGGCTGTGGAGTTATTGTGAGAATGAGCTTTAGTACTGTGTTGCTCTAGCACAGTGACTAGCACATGAGGGCCGTATGGGGTGTTCTTCCATCCCTTGTTTTGTGTCTCCAAGAGCAGCCTGTGCAGACTCTGTAGCCTGGACCCAGATCCTGGTCCATGAGCAAGCACTGTGTGAGGGGCACTGGGTCCCAAGCTTGTTGTCACCCGTCTTGAAGTTCTTAATCATTTTATCTTTGAACTTGTGTGTTTTTGTTTTTGTTTTTTAAATGAGGGCCAATGGGACAATGGAGTGTACATGGAGAGAGAGAATCTGTTGGCAGCAGCCCCCACCACGGGACCAGCCCGGGGTCAGGGCAGGCTACTTGTGGTCTCCTTTTGCATGGGGACCACCAGATAGCTGCCCGGCTTGGACCTGTTCTTTTCACATCCCACTGGATTTTGCCTCTGGATTAACTAAGCTTCTCCCCCCTACTCCACCCCAGCCTCTCTGCTCAGGGTCCCAGCCAATTAGCTAATGCGATAAACTCTCTCATGTCCATGTTAAGTTCAAGAACTAGAGCATCAGTAATCCAAGGTCACATAAAGATCGATAAGCTGGTCTACTCTAGGGAGGCCCATCTGCCTGCTTCTTCAACACAGGCTGGACTGATGGATGAGACTGTTTGCAATCAACAACTCTTTAGCTCCATTTCAAAAGCATTTTTAATTAAATTAATTAACACATCCATCATCGCCCACGCTGTGCATTTTAGATCCTCAGAACTTGTTCCTCTTACAATGCAAAGTTTGTACCTTTGACTAACCAAAGTGGATTTTGGCTTCTATAAAGTACCATGGCTACATGTTTTATTTATTCTTGTGAGGAGGGTTTATAGAGAGAAGTATCAGTGCTAATAATACTCAGAGTTAATTTATTTGATAGTTTAGTCTGAATTCCAATATTTTTATGATGAATTTTTAAAAAAATCTTTGAGTGCCTTAATTGAGGGCAACTCATCCAAGAAAGTGCTGGGTAACAGCTTTAGGGGCTGTAAATATGGGTCCTGTTTAACTAGAAACAGACTGTTCATAAGAATTTTTTTGTTATCTAGAGAGAGAGACAGAGAGAGAAATAAGGGGGGAGAGAGGGACATAGAGAGATACTGAATATAAAATATTTGTTCTCATACAGTGTTTTCCTGAAAGAATAGAATTCCCAGATTCACGCTTAAATTTTTTTCATAAAGGCTGCTACGTATGTTTGAGAAAAAAAACAAGAGGGCAAGATCATTGAGCTTTGCATATAATAGAAACGTGATTTTTTAAAGGATCTTTCACCATGTCTATATGTCGGGATTGAGGTGTTTTATACTGAATGCGAAAGTAACAAATTTTATTGTATAAAGAAAAGCCTTGATTCGCAGCATGATGGAAATGAAATAAATTAGCGTTTACGAATTAGCTCATAACTCTGATTTAAAGTTACTTAACAGTTCTGGGTAGAATGACAAGAGGAAGAGTTACAGCAGGACAGCAATAGAGAAAGAAAACTTCCATCACTGAAACAGGCGAGAATCGTGTCTGTCTCTCGTCATTTCTGGTGTCTGTCTTTGCATCCCTGTAGCTGTGGGTCTGGCCGCGTGCCAAGAGCCGACCCTCCCCAGCAACGGCATCAAAATCGGCGACCGGTACATGGTGAACGACGTGGTCTCCTTCCAGTGCGAGCCGGGATACACCTTGCAGGTATGTTTCTCTCGAGTTATCCGTGACGGACACAGTGCACCGTGGTCATCTCCGGGCCGCTCACTTAGAGATAGAGCCTGCAGGTTGGACCCAGACGGCTAATTCAATTTTCCTCTTTCAGCCCGTGAATCGAACTGTTCATATTAACTCATGCACGCCGATCATCTTAATCATTCTTTGGAAATAGCATTGAAAGGATACAGTCCTGTTTCAAAGCCAAGCATTCTATATTTTACAGTTATTTTGTTTCAAAATATATGTTCTCCATAATATGCATGCAGAGAACATTCTAGGGGCAAAGCGCTGCCCATCTCTTGACCCTCCCGATAAGTGAGTCTGCTTGAGCCGTGCGCTTGTACTACTCTGCAAACTGTTGTCATCGTTCGGTTCAACAAATTATCATTAAATGCCTGCCTTGTGCTAGGTAAACAAGGCATCCCAATAAGACATTTATTTTTTTTCTTTTATTTCATTATATTATGGGGGTACAGATATTGTTAGGGTTACATATATTGCCCCTGCCAACCCTGCCCCCCAATGCTAGAGCTTCAAGCGTGTCTAACCCCCTGTTGGTGCGTGTCACACCCATTATGTAAGTATACACTCTTCCCCTCCCCCCCACCTGCCCACCACCCGATAAAAGTTTTGGGTTTTTTTTTGACATTTTGGTTACATTGTATTTCTTTGCCTCTCCCTAAGAAGGGTTAGAGGTATTCCCTTCCCCCCAATAAGAGATTTAAATAATATTCAAGAAATATTAAGTAAGAGGTTTTTCATAGACTTCTATAGTTTTTATATAAAAAGTTTTTATAAACTAATGTACACCAAGATTGGTCATTTTTCTGTTATTTATTTTCTGGTTTGACCATGAATAAGCTCACACCAGGTATAGTTTCTATCACTTAGCGTAATTCTTATATAACCCTCCCTGCCAATAATAAAAATTGGTCATCAAAACACATATATCCCAAAGTCCAGGAGAAATACTTAAGTCTGTGGATATTCCTGCTGTTCAGTTAATTCAGGTGATATAGGGTACGTTGGCTGTGTGTTTTTTATGACATTGAAGCTGGTCACTTTTCAGGGAAATTTATTTTAGCCGCGTTCTGTAATGACTTAAATAAAACAGCCCGGGTAAGCGTCAGCAAAGAGTTGCAACAACACAACCGTGAAATGACACCGTTGCAGATAATTCAGTTTCTACATGTCTGTCGGGGTAAACGTCTAGCAGAACCAAATCGAGTGACAACACCAACATTAGCGAGGAAATATGGAATTCTGAGAGCTGTTCCAAGTGCTTCCCATACAAAATCTCGTTACTCCCAATGGCCTGTGTGGTGTGGATCCCACGTGACGCGTGCTTTAAGCCCGGAGGAAACATCTATAAAATACCTGGCACACCTTTAGTCAATGAAAACGATTGCTGCTGTTATTATAAACAAATACCAATATATTAAGTCGCCTACATGAGAACACGTCCGCAGCTTACGTTGTAAGGACCTTGGCGGGTACTGCCACACTCGCCGTGGCTCAGAGAAAGACAACGGGAGCAGAACTGGAGTTTCCATAGCGGGAACTGCGGCGAGGAAGCACTTCTGAAAGTTGTGCCTCTCGACGAGATTTTGGCCGAGCACACGAAGGCCATCTAGGCCGATTCTTTCAGACACGGCTTTTCTGCCTCACACGTTACGATGTAAAAAAATCATGCGTCCTATCGCAAGGGTTTCATTTATAGAGACACCTCAATCTGTGCAATATGCCACTTTTATGCCTTTTTTTTTGGCTTGCATTATAATTGACAGAAATCACGTAAATAGTGAGTTCTCGCTACTCTCCCCCAAATTCCCACGCTGTGACGTGTGGTTTTGACCATGAATGGTCATTGGACGTCTTCTTTCTACTCGGTGATGATGTAACTTTACAATTTCTGTTAGCGTTTTATTTTTATTTATTTATTATTTTTTACTAAATGGTATTACTGCAACCCTCAGAGAAGAAAATAGAAAGGATTCTTTGTTAAAGAGATTTCTTACAGTGAGTTGTTTAATGTGCTGCCTCGAGATGCAGCCTGTGGACTCACTTCTGCAGCCCAATCAGACCACGTCTCAGCTCTGTTTTGCAAATGCAAACTAAGCTATTTTTTTTTTTTCTTCATTACAAACAATGTCAAGCTTGGAGTTTGCAAGAGGCTGTTTGTCATTCACAGGAGCAAGAAAGGATTCTGGATTATTTTAAATGGCTAATAACTGACAATTTTACTAACACAGTGATATATTTGGAATGTCAGCATGCACAAATTACACATTAGTCATGACGAGCATTGTTCCTTGCATAGTAAACGCGTGAATGTCTACAGATACATATGCCCTGTGAGATTCATGGGTGTGGCTTCACATGCTGAAAAGAAATCCTTAATATTTGAATGATTTATGATTTCCATCTTCTCTAGACTTGTTTTAGCGTTTCTTTTAAAACATAAAAAAGAAAATTCTCATTTGGGTAGAAACTAGTAAGCAAATACATAGAATCCTGTCTTGGTTTGATTCATTACAAAAATTTCAGCTGTAATCACTCACGTGAATTGTTTTTAACGAAATCAATAGCAGAATATGATAGATTAGTAATAAATGACTATCTTATTGGCAGTCTTCAATAAATACCTCCAGAGGCTTTTGTCCTGTATGTTTATCCATCTTTCAGAAAGGAATTTATTAAGCATAATTTAATGGATCAGAGAATGAATATACACAGAATATAAATGTTAGCAGCAAAAACATTGTCCGGATATCCTCTTAAAAAATACGGTCTTCCTTCACTGTCACTACTTTTAACAGTGTCAAAAAGTATGATAAAATTAGTTTGTGGCAGGTGAATTGAGTATGAAAGGTTTTTAAGCTTAGGGAATCGGTTTGCCATTGATAACCGCATTAGTGCAAATTCTTGTCTGATGTGTTCCCAGTGTGGCCGAGATTATTTAACATGCATTAAAGACATGTTTTTCAATTGCCTCTATGCCAATTGTCGGTGGCAAATGAAAATTCAACAGATAAGTAAGCCTGGCAGATAAGGCCATTGAGTCACAATCAGAAAAAAAAAAAAAAAAAAGAACAACACCACCACCATAGTCTGCACACAGAGGTCTCATTTGTTACCTTCTCTTTAATTTGTAAGAGACATTTTAGCAGGAAACATCTCTGAGTTTAACCCTCCCTGTGTGATTTTTTAAAACAGAAAGACTAGAATAGATTTTTTAAAGCTGAAAGTTGATGCAACAAACAGGCATATTGAAAAACAAGCTGAAAGTTGAAAACTTCATATATGCAAAGGAGGAGGAGACCCTGAGCGGTGAGTGCCGTTTGCAGGGTGGTTAATTTGGCGGCTTGCGAGGCTGGTTAGTGATGAAGGACTATTTCGTCTTCCTTTTCTGTGATGAAGGAAGACCTGACCCGTTTCCTTTCCACACCTTGTGATCATGCGCCTTGTGACCAGACCCGAGCAGGAAGGTTACATTTTCATAAGCAGATAAAATATCACTGACACTTTACCCTCTAATCAATACCTTCTATTTCCTAATCATTTTTGGCCTTTTAGACCAAAAGCTATAAATTCTGATGTTGGAAAAAAAAAAAAAAAAAACATACTTTGCCCAATGATCAGTCGCCTGCAAATATCAGGAAAGGATCCAGACAGAAATATGGCCTATTTAAAGGAACATTGCAAGATTTTCTTTTTAGTAAAAAAGAAATACAGTAATAATAGATTTGTTTTCTCTATGTTGGATCAAAATATGTGATTCAATAGTAATCATTAGTAGAACTAGATTTTACAATTTCTGGTTTATATTTTACATTTGAAATTAAAACAAGGAGATAAAGAAAGTACAGATATTCTCATACACGAATCCTTAAATGCTCTGTTTTCAGTTAACGTGAGTTTTATCTCGTTTTCCTCTTACAGGGCCGTTCCCACATCTCCTGCATGCCGGGGACCGTTCGCCGCTGGAACTACCCGTCGCCCCTCTGCATTGGTAGGTTCGCACCGCGGGGAAACAGCACGGGGCCCTTCGCTCTGCTCTTGGCTCTAGAGGATGCTCCTCTAAACTTCTCAATTTCAGAACGCTCGCTCTGTAACGATAGCATAGCACGCCCCACTGGGTGCAGTAGCTCAGCCCTTTTCTGCATCTCGGGTTGTCCTGCACAGACCAGATGCAAACGCTGCCCATGTAGGGTGCTAAACTCAAATGACAAAAACAAAAACAAAAACAAAAGGCCGGTTTGTTAATTTGTGGGAAGGAAGGAATGTTAGCTGGTCTGCAAGCCTGAGCAGTTTTCCATATAGACTTTTAGCCTCCTTAGGGAAACCAGGTTTCCAGAAAGAAACTTCAGAATTACAAATTGCCGACGTGAGGTTGGGTGGATGATGTTTCCTAGGGAAACACACTGCCTCCCGGGTGGGCTCTCTGAGGGGACAGTCAGCCACCTCCCAGGAGCTGTGTTTACAAACCCAGAACCGGGCCCTGGGCTCCACAGCCTGTAGGCACAGGTGAGCTGCCGGGAGTGTTGCAGGTGGGGCTCGTTTCTTCTTACAGGGTGTCCCTGAATGCAAAAGCCGGAGATGCCGGGGCTCCCTGCTCCCCCTCATTCAGGCCCGGAGCTTGCCCCACCTCCTGTATGTTGTAGTCCAGCTCAGAAATCTCTACCTGTCGCTCAGGTGGTCGCAGGACCTTGTCAGGGACCGTCCCAGCGTAATCACGTCAGTTACCCAACACTCCACGCCCACCCGCCTCTGCAAACGTGTCCCCCTCCTGGGCTCTTGTCCTCAGAGAGTCCCGTTTTCACACACCTTTCTGTGCCTAGACAGAAAAGCTGGTTGTTATCTTAGACTTCTCCCTCACCCCCCAAATCCAAGAGATTCCTCACTCTCACCAGCCCTTCCGCCTGAGGTCTCCATAGGGTTCCACCTCCAGCCCCGAGTTCAGCAGTTCTTCAACTCCGTCATCGGAAAGGGCTTGTTAAGGTTTAACCGTGAAGAGTCCTTCAGTCTCCTGCCACTCTGCACCCGCCCTCTCACCCCTCAGACAAAATAACACATCCCAGCTCCCTCGCATGGCTTGTGAGGACCCCTGGGCTAATCCACACCTCCACTATGGGCACTGTCCCAATTCCTGGCCTATTGCCCTTCCCTCGTCCCCACAGAGACCCGCTGCTATTGAAGGGCCATCCACCCTCTGCGATCCTTCCTGACCTCTGGGTTCAGCGTGCTACTGCCCTGGCACAGCCCACAGCAGAAGGAAAGATCAGCAAAACTGCCTGTGTCTTCATGTAGAACTTTGATATCTTGTTTGTAACAGGTTGTTTTGCATTGCTGCTGATTTTCCCAAGCGTTGCACCAACACATGATTAGGGGTCTGGGGGTGCTCTCGAACTTTGCACCTGCGGGAGTCCCCTCCTCTCAGCAGGTCCCCACGTTCAGGTGTCATTAGCTGTCCTCGCCCATGCCACCCCCCAGCACGTGTATGACTCGAGTCTACCTCCCCGTGTGCAGCTGTGATATTGCTATTGGATTTTCCGTCCCTACGATCCCCAAGGGCTTTGGTGACAGACATAGGTACCACTCACCTCTCCACCGTTAGCGCATGGGAGATGCACAAGGGATTAGACTCAAGAGTGACTGGTAAATGCGTGCGTGTCAGAGAGCATGGGTCACTGTGACAGTCACGGGTTTCCTTCGTCAAAGTTCCGTGTCATCCTCCAACTCTCGGGTATTGTGCCGGCCTCGTGCAGAGCCCTCGAGCCCCCCGTATTGCCAGGAGGTGTTTCAGGAGAAAGTGGCCAACTCTATATGGACAAACGTAGGCAACTTTGAAGGCCACGATGTGTCCTTAAAATTGTCCCCTGAGCTATTCGCATAATTTGGAATTCATTTTGCCAAGGAACACGACAGTATGGGTGTCGGTCCCTACAGGTAAAGCAACATAAATACTCTCTGTTCCACGTTCTTCTGCCAGCCTAATTTTCCCACATCTCAGATAAGCCTTAGGTACAAAATGGGTTTTAAGAACATACCTTTAGCTACCTTGTCTGGGGCACAGATGGAATTGCGTACCGAGGAGAATAAAACGACACAGAACCTGTAAAACCAACAGAACCTCAGCACAGAAACGACGCC
>CAUYPO010016432.1:0-12592 GCA_963574435.1 Cheirogaleus major | reverse complement strand
GTTTGAGGTGGAGGGTATTGGTGTAAATGTTGTTACTATTCTGTTTATATTCAGGTCGAGTCTCTCAGGAAGCACACTACGGAGAGCATTTAGCCTGCATGATGTCTATTGAAGATCAACACCTGCAGAACAGCAAAGAGGGAGGCAGGAGTGGGCAGAGAAGGGCATCAATGCAGGCCCCAAACGAGGCCCTTGTAATCTCAAGGGGACCCCTGAAGGTAAAAGGGCCCACCAGAGTTGTTCAGCCTTGGACATTAATAGTCACACCTCTTTACCCCCTCCTGGACCAGCCCTTGTATGTGATCCATCTCGGAAAGTACATGACCTTGGGCAAGGCAGCTCCTGCAGCTCAGGTCATAGCTGAAGGTGCTGATGGCTGAAGACTGGCAGTTGACTGGTGTCCTAGAGCTAAAGGAGCAAGTCTGTACCTGAAGGGGGTTCAGGGAAGTCCACCTACATGTCTATCACAGCTTTCTTCTTACATGATACTTTGTCTAGGAATGCAACTGTAGAACGACAGTTGTTTTCTCTCAGTGATTTTTGTGGCTTTCTTTTGTTCACATACACAGGTGTGCCGTGTAAGTTCTTGGTCTCCATTCAAGGCATATGTTCTTCTGTCTCCTATTAGGATCTGTCTTTCATTGTTTTGAAGCCTTACTGTGACATGTGAAAGTATACTTTCTTAATTTAGTGAATCATGTCTTTCCTTAATTCTCGAAAATTACTAGCCATTTCCTTTTTATTGTTTTTTTCCCCCACAATTTGGTCTATTTTCTCTTCCTGAAGATGTGCACTTTACACCCTTCTATGGCCATTCTGCATGTCGCTACATATCTCTTCCCTCCTTTCTTTCTTTTTACTTATCTAAGAGGCATTCTGTATCATTTCTTTCTACTATCCTCTATGATAATAATTTTGTGTTCACCTTTATCTAATCATTTCTTTAAAATTACATTAATTCATATACCAGTAACTTTTATTTTTATTCAGGATATTATGGGGGTACAAACATTTTGGTTACATGTAATGAGTTTGCCCCACCTAAGCCAGGGCTACAAGCGTGTCCCTCCCCCATACAGTGCATTCTGCTTTCATTAGTTTTGGGTTTACCTTCCCCCCACCACCAGCACCCAATTAATATTACTACCATGTGAACACCTTAGTGTTGGTCAGTTAGTACCAATATTATGGAGACTAAATTTGGTGTATGTTTTTCCATCCTTGTGATACCTCACTTTGAGGGATGCAATTTGGAGATACCTCAAACAGCTAAAAGTAGAAATACCATTTGACCCAGCAATCCCACTACTAGGCATCTATCCAAAGGGAAAACGACATTCAACAATAAACATATCTGCACTGGAATGTTCATAGGAGCACAATTCCAGTAACTTTTTGTTACTGGAAATTTGATTTGACTTATTTTGATTTAGTAATTTCTTTCTTATATTATTTTCTATCCCTTCATTTTTTAGGCCTGTTCAACACTGTTTTTAGTAGTTTGCATATGATAATAGGTATTTTGAGGTCTACATGGTGGTTTACTGTGTTTCCTGAGGGTGACCTTTTTGGATTATTAGCATGTTTGTGGAACTGTATCTGTAGAAATCTTGCTAAAGACTTGCTTGGAGGTAAGACCTAGAAGGGACTTGACTTGAAATTCCCCATGACTCAGTTGTCATTCATAACTAAACAAATCATGCTTCTGCTGACCATATGAACCCGAAAACTACACAAGGGTACTCTTGTGATTACACATGCTCAGGGACTGTTTATTTCCTCACTCATTCAATGGCAAGGGACAGAATTTTCCTTGGCATCTCCTTTTCCCAGGAAGACAAAGTCCAGCTTTGCACTGAGTGTGCAGTCATTCAAAAGCCTAGAAGTATATAGAGGTCCCAGTTGTGTATATGTTTCTGCATTTTTATCCACACAGCTGATAATTTAAAATAATGTTTATAATAATTTCATCTAGTGTTTCCTCATGATTGGAATTCTAGAATTTTCACACTTTCCATTTGAGATATACTTAAAATGAGAAGTATAAGTGACCCTTAAAAGTACAAGCCACACTAGCGTCACTCACCTGTATTCAGCTGGTGTCCCAGTTAGTGTGCAATGTTGAGACAACCTTCACTCATATGCCTGTTGTGCGAGAAGGGCTGGTGGTTGGAGGGCTGGGCTCAGCTGGGCCCCTGTGCCTCTCCATAGACTCACATAGTCTCCTTAGGAGGTGACTGCAGCGGCGTGCGCAGAATTCTTACATGGCAGTTCAGGCATCCCAATCGGGAAGAAGAAACCTCTGATCCTCTTACAGGTCATCTCCAAATTGGTGTGACATCACTTCCACATATTCTATTTGTCAAAGTTGTCACAGTCCTGCCTCAAATCAGAAGGAGATGGAAACAGACAGGATCTCTCAATGATAGGAGTGTCTGAGAATGAGCAGCCTTCTTGAATCTGACACACAGTGCCATACAGCACACACGCTTCTTGAGACGCTGTAGGCTGCCGCACACGTGGTATAGCCGTGAAAACAAATCTTTGGTTCACTGGGCAGAATAGTAGACTCTGAAATGATTTTACATGTCATTTATCCCCAAGAAGATGACCTCTCCCAGGTAATGGAATCCTATTATTTATGCCAGACCTAGTGCCCTGAAGAGGCAAAAACTTTCTAACCATTATAGACATCCTCTCCATATCATGGATCTCTGTACTGAAATAAACAGACACACAGATAGACAGAAGGGAGGATATATGAGATGCATACTTGAGGAAAGGAGCTGGCCAAGAGTCTGCTCCTAATATCTGATCCCCCTCATTTGGGGCCATTAAGATTTTGTATATTCCCCATTGAACTCTTGTATTAGAAATGCTGTAACATCTGACAATCCAATGGATATTTATCCCACACCACAGTGCATACAAAAGTGCATATAAACAGAGTGATGAAAGGAGCTGGTGTGAGGACATAGAAAGATTGTAGGGAGTATAAAAAGCAGGAGGATCCCTCGATATCTGCCATCCTATGCTGTTGAATTCTGGTTAAGGGAAGCAAGTGCTTACAGATTTCCACTTGAATTAACTTCCAAATGGAGATTAAGGTAGGTGAAGCAGACCAATGATGCATTTCTTTTTATTTTAAGGTATTTCTTTTCTTGTAGGTTAATAAGAAGAAGCATGATTTCTATGTATCTCTAGCTAAAACAATACAAGGCTAGGCTCTGTGCAGTGGCTCACACTTGTAATCCCAGGATTTGGGGAGGCTGAGGCAGGAGGTTCACTTGAGGCCAGGAGCTTGAGACCAGTCTGGACACCATAGAAAGATCCCATCTCTACAACACATATATTTTTTTAAATTAGCTGGATGTGGTGGTGCACACCTGCAGTCCCGGGGACTTGGGAGGGTGAGGCAGGAAGATTGTTTGAGTCCAGGAGTCCAAAGATGCAGTGAGCTATGATTGTGCTACTGTTCCCCAGCCTGGGTGACAGAGAGAGACCCTGTCTGTTAAAAAACAAAAACAAAAATAGCATAAGGCTAGCACCATGTATGATTCACTAGACACTGAAGTGAATTTCAGAAGATCAACCTGATTCCTGGTGTCTGATCTAACCCAATAGCTATGTGACCTTGGGTTAGTCCCTTCATCCTTTTCTTCACATCTGGAAAAAGGACTCTCAGTTCCTAGAAGGGATAGAATTCGCATTGGTAGTCCAATTATTTTAATAAGCACAATAACCATGTGAATTATTCGTTTCTAAAACAAAATTTTTCTTTATACATCACAAAATTCTTGGACAAACATCAAGTCCAACCAGAGACATGTGGCCCCTGCCTAACTGCAACCCCAAGCGCTGATGTGGTTCACCAATATCTCCATGTAGGAAAATCCGTACACAGAGGTAGTCAAATTATGGACGCATTTCAGGATTTCAAAAGAATCATGGGGAAAGTTGGAAAACACTTGAGGGGCAGGTCTGGTCTGTCACATCCCTCAGATAGATGCAAGGCAGCAGGAAAGGACTGGATTGAAGATCCTATGGAGAGAAGTCTGAGCACTCTCAGGCTTCACTAATGCCATATTCTTGGGTCCACCAAAACTGACTGTGATCCTAGTTTTGCTTTTAAAGTCTCCCCTAACTCAGGGAAAATGTAAATGTCCACTGTTTGGAGAGATCTTCATTCTCCTCTTGTCCAGGAGTAATGGGCCAGGATTAAAGAGAAGGGGGGCAGTGATGGGTCAGGAATCAAGAATGATCCCTTTGCATTGGTCACTGCCCCAGGATCTGGGTTTTTACACTGTCAAGTTGACATATACGTTTCATTTTGTTAGGCCAACGTGATTGGAGGTGAGAAATTAAAATACATGAACATTCGTATAGCCTTAGGAAAAGTCCAGGGTAGGGGTAGGGTGAATCATTTTAATTCTCTTAATCAATTTCCATTTTTCTCTCATTTGACGGGTGAAGCAGGACCTATGCCCACTTACTGTTCTGGATTCACGCCCTTATCATCATGAATAGAAGAATCCAGTATATCCCACAAAGGAAAACCACAAAGGATGACACACTTTGAATGGCATGTTTCCCTCTCAACTCCAATGCTGACTATACCTGGGTGACCGTTATTGGTTTGTCCTGGGATACCTGAGTACACGTTTAACCTACGGCTGTTGCTCTGAAGCTTCAGACTACCCATGGGCTGACTCCGAGTGGCTGCTCTGATTGGACACTCACATCATTGCAGCATGATGCACAGAAGCAAGTCATGAAGATTTGCTTTTTCAAAAATGAAAGAATATACCCAAGAAAGAAACCAATTCAGAAAATTCCGAATGACGTAGAGGAATAATCTTAGTTTCTAGGGAGTCTGAGATAAGTATTGTTCCCTGAAAGGGCTGTATATGCAAAGCAGCCCCCAAATGCGGAAGGAGATTAGAAACCAAAGAATGAGGTAGACAAGTCCTGTGTGTCAGTAAAGGGTGGTTCATTGTAGAACTTACAGATGAAATTGTGGTCCTGGGAAGCAGAACACAGGTTAATCTCCACTGTTGCTCCCTCCAGGTCCAGGGCGTATATACCATAAGGACAGGGGGTAAGTGGACTATAGAGACGATCAAAGGCAACCCTGCATACCAGGCAAAAACGTTATGTGCGTCATCACCTATAATTGGTGCAATAGCATCAAGGTTGCTTTGATCTAAGGCAGAATTTATGGTGACTACATGTTCTTACTCTAAGGACAGTAAATAAAGTAGGAATCAGGAGGCATTCACAGGACTGGCGTTAATCGGAAGCCAAAGTGATGGATTGCCATCCAAGATAGAGTCACTTTTGTCTCCACAGGGATAGTTTCTCGAACTTTTTGAGTTAGTTATTTCTGCATTGTGCTTGGGTCCTCAATTACGATTTTAAATGATCTCCGCAATACAGATAATGATGAAAACTTTTGAGTGGCATATGTGTGTCCTGTTAATACTTTTTTCCCTGTAGTGATACTTATAATAATAATTTGTTATTTAAGCAGTAAAGCCATTTCCTTAGTTTGTCTTTTCTTAAACCATGCCATTTTTTCTCAAGCACCCACTCAAGTGATAAATCACATGTGTTAACTGTCCCTTGTGATCTTCATATCAAACCCTGGACAGTTCTGGGCCCCATTTGTCAACGCTCCTTCCTATAATTCATCCATATCACTCCCCTTGCACTCCCAGTCTCCAATACGCAGCCCCATTTTGGTGCGTTTTTAATATTGTTTTACTAATGCTCCTACTTGATTTCTGAATTTACAAATGCAAAACACCCATAGCACAGTGAAATCATTCTAATGGATAGGATTTTTAAAAATGATGTCTCACATAAGAAGATATTTATGACATCGTACACATGACCAATTTTGGTTAGTGTCATATTTACTGGCATTTTGACACAGCTACAGTGAGCATGAGAGAGAGTAGTTGGGGTAGTCAAATGCAGTTTTTTCACATGGTACACAGGGCTATTTCTTCAAAAAGACTAATGGCTGTGAAAGAGAATGTGGAATCCAGTGGGTAGTTCTGAATGTGCTATAAAATTTTGAGCCACCACCCACCAGGATTTACTTGCATATGATTTTCCTGGTAGTTTCTTTTTTTTTTTTTTTTTGTCTCCTTGTGCAACAACCATTTATAAAATAATAATTTCATGAGATTTTTCTAAGATTCCAGAATAATAATAAGTAACATATAATCGCTGTAAGGGGACTTATTTGTCCTACATCCTGTCTCTGTCGATGCCAAGGAGAGCTCTGGAGATGATCATCCCAACTTGCCCCCTGCACTACTAGGGAAGCCCTCTCTAGTACCCTGCTCTTCCCCCAATTTCCTCATGAACAAGTGGTGCTCCATCAAAGGTGGGATAATTCATGTGAGATTCTCTCCAGGGTGGTTCTTATCCCTCTTCTGATTGTTCGAGAAATGTTTTGATTTTTGCAGTTCTTCCAACTTTTGTCTCCTTGTTTGGCTGAGAGAGACAATCTTTCCAGGTTTCTACATACTAATCAAAATTGTTATTTACAATTTGCTTCAAAAGTTCACATGAAACGCTTTTTAAAAATTACCACATATTGGGCTTTAAAGCAAATCATAATAAATTTTGAAGGACCAAAATCTCAGAAAAGTCCTCTCTATACAGATGTAGAAAGCTAGAAATCAATCGTAAAGGAAAACAATGAGAAAACCACCAACTGCTATGATATTCAGCAATATGTTTATATTAATAGAAAAACAAAACAAAAGTTAAGCCATTCGATCAATAATAAAATATAACAGAAATAAGAATATATTAACACTAATGTGAATATTAGCATTCAAATCGCTTGAGAAAAAAAGATGTCATCTTAGTTCTCTCATGGCTGACCATTTTTGGCTTAATTTGATGTAAGGAACAAGAGACATATCCCACAGAGCAAAAGATCAACTGATCACACGAGTTGATGGATGCCACACCAGAAACATTTGAAAAGACCTCACCGAAATCTCCTAAAGTGTAGCAAGTTCAGCTTCTGCTCTTGGAGAGAGTCTGACCTTCATAACCAAAGTCCATAATGCCAGGGAAATGACCATGTCCATGTTTTGGCTACTCTTCCTCCCACCCAGAATCTACTGTTATCCTGAGCTAAGTCACCATGGCTTGAACAGTAACTCCCTGAGATGGCCAGCAGAGTGCCCCTGGAAGTCAAAAGAACTGGCTTTCCAGGTTTTTCCTCCAGTTCTGATCCTCAATCAGTAAAAGGAAAAATGGCAACACCACAGAATCCAAGCAGAGAACACAAACCAAAAGGGATTATTACTAAGAATATATAAGAATATTCAACATTTACAAAGTTTAAAACTGCATTTATAACAAGACATAGATGCTGAAAAATGCCCTAAATGTGAGAGTTGCTGAAAAGACTTTACTACTATTGCATTTAAAAAATTCCTAAATGCTTACAAAATTACTTTCTAAGGAAAACTTCTTATCAAGGAAAAGATAACTATAATATGGAAATATGTTAATATTAAAAGAATTGAAGATATACATGTAAAAGTCTTTCTTAAATGTTTTAGGTAAGGGTAAATTACAGAAATTCATCCAAATAAGAGACTTAAAGGACCTCAGTATTAAGTATAATTGAAGTAATAGAGGACATCAATGAGCTGTCATTCAAAAGGGGCAGGTGTCCCAAGTTGCTTCCTGGTACACCTATAAGGTAAAGGAAATTCTACTGGCCATAAAATGAAATAATAAATAGTACTAAAATAGGCCCAAATTATGGTGGGAAAAACTTCTTTGTTACGTAAAAGAATATAATATCATGTGAAAACCAGTGAAGAAAACACACACACATTCTGCACAGTCCTTTGTACAAATAAAGATGTACAAATCCTACTTGAAATTTTAGCAATTAAATCTATCTCTTAATTTGATGCAAGATTCAAGGGACATGTCTACATATTCCCTAGATTAATATACTTAAATCACCATCATAAAAACACGCAATCAAACAATACCCACACAAGTGCTTTGAGGAACAAAAGTTATAAAGAAAAATATCAACAACACCCAAACCAACGCAGCAATTTCCTCCTACGTCTCCCAGGATGAACAGCCCAGAAAGGCTCCTCTTGGATCATTCTGTGTCTCAGTCCATTTTGCATTGCAATAAAGGAATACATGAGGCTGGGTAATTTATAAAAAAAGACATTTATTTAGCTCACACTTTTTCAGGCTGGGAAGTTCAAGAGCATGGCCCTGACTTCTGTTGAGGGCTTCCGTGCTGCACCATAATATGGCAGAGATGATAAAATGGGAAGAGGACAAATGCAAAGAGAAGACCTGAGGGTTGTGCTGGTTTTCTAACAGCCCACTCTCAAGAGGAAGTTACTCATCCATTCCTGAGAGAACCAATCCAGTCTTGCCAGAGGGAAAACTCACTCACTAGTGCAAGATTGGCAGCGAGCCACTCATGAGGGATCTGCTTCTTTGTTCCAAGCACTTTGCACTAAGCAATCTTCCCCACGTTGCCACATTGGATATCAAATTTCATCATGAGTTTTGGTGGGGACAAACACATCATATCTAAACCATAGCACACTGGGTAACCTCCTGAAACTTTTGGATAGTGACTGTGGCTCAGGGGCTGTAAATTCTTCTTTGGCTGAGCCACTAGAGAAGGGGGCATAAGCTGCTCTCATTGGATGCTCTGAACATCTAAGTGATTCACAATGGCACTATTTAGTCCTACCTGCTTCTTTAATCACCAAAACACCATTATCATTATTAGAACTGTTCTATGCAGTCATTGTCTGTTCTTATTGACCCATCTTTATGAACTTATTCAATTACCATTCCTTCTTGTATCTGTCTCAGATTATCTTTCTGCAATTACTTTCTATCTTCCTAAAGTACATTCTTTCCGTTTTACTTTAAGGTGAGGGCCAGTACTGTAAACACCGATAATTTTTCTGGTTACAAATGTCTTTATTTAGGTAATGGGCTCTATATGAAGCTGACTCTGAGATAGAATTAGGTGTGCAGGACATTTGTTCAGGATCAACCCCTGAGGAAGTGAGAAAAGGAGGCAGGAGTGTGCAGGGAAAGAAAGACATCCTTATCGCAGGTTCAACAAAATCCTCTTCTTAAACCAAGGGGAGCTCTGAGGGTAAAAGCACACATCAGAATTATTCCACCTTGGCCAGAACAAGCCAGACCTTTATATCCCTCCGGGAGCAGTTTTAGGATATGCTCCATCTTGGGAAGTGCGTGACCTTGGAGCAGCTCCTGCAGCTCAGGTCATACCTGAAGGTACTGATGACTGACAATTGGCAGCTGGTCTCTGGTCTCTGAGCAGCTGAGGCAGCAAGTCTGTCCTGGAAGGGGGCTTTAAGCAATCCACCTGCATGTCTATTTCATCTTCCTTCTTAAATGTTTCTTTGGCTAGGAATGCAACCCTAGGATGACAGTTACTTTCTCTCACTGCTTGCTTTTCCTTCATTTGTTGACATCAAGAGGTCTGCTTTTGAGTTTTCAATATACCGTTATAGGCAATGCATCTATTTTATGCTATTGTATTTATTTTCATTATTCTGTAGCATTGCTATGATGTGTCCAGTTGTGCTTCTTGGATTTAGTGAATTGTTTCTCTCATCAATTTTGGAGCATTACTACGCAGTATTTTCCACAAATTGTCCAATCATCCCCTTTTAGAATGTGTATGAAATGTACTTTGTACCTTTTTATTTCATTCCTTAGGTCTCTTCACCTCTCTTTAACACTTTCTTTCTCTTTAACCGCCTAGGAGGAATTTCTCTCTGTAAAGTTGACATTTCAGAATCGGCCTACGGGCATACCCTAGACACATCTTGATCTGGGCAACCACCATATACCTGAATCACCTTACCTTGGCCTTGTGCCTCCCTAGTCTCCACCTCCTCTCTTCAGGAGAAGTTCCCTTCCCTGGAAGCTCCCTTTTCAAATACACACTCATTAATGGAGAGTCTGTATCCCTAACTACCTGCTTACAGAGCTCTCACACCTCATGCCACTCTCTACCTTCCCTAATCTCCCCAGCACCAGGTGTCAGACAACTATGGGCTTCCCCTATGTCCCATACCCTGCTGAAATTATTCAAAACAGCCAGTTCTCCACCTGTGTGTTCCACCTCAGCCATTCCTACCCTCAGAAAACACAGTAAGGGTTTTGCCCACAGCTGCCATTTTCCCTCTGCTTTATGACCCACTCTGGTTCTTCCCCATGTGTCCTCCCGTGGTGTGTTGTGCCCCTTATCTTTGGAACTGTGAATTATAAGGTATCTATTGAGGCTGGGCATGGTGGCTCACACATGTAATCCCAGCACTTTGGAAGGCTGAGGTAGGAGGCCAAGAGTTTGAGACCAACCTGAGCCACATAGTGAGACCCCATCTCTATTAAATAAATAAATAAATAAAATCAGCTGGATGGTGAGCACCTGCAGTCCCAGCCACTCTGGAAGCTGAGGCAGGGGGATTGTTTGAGCCTAGGAGTTTGAGGTTGTAGTGAGCTATGATTACACCACTTCACTGCAGACTGGGAGACAGAGTGAGACCCCATGTCAAAAAAATAATAAACAATAAATAAATTATCAGTTCAATGTAAATTATCTCTTGATGTATTGCCATTACTATATATACATTAACTTTTCTTTTGATATATTATAATTTAAAACAAGCATTCCATCTATCTTCTGTCATCTATCACTAATTCTCAACTCAACTATACCTGTTTTGAAATAAGTATATTGATCTTTTGATCTAGTTGTTACATTTCTCCTGCTTAGAAATATTTTGGCCTCTTTTAGATGAATGGTTGTTTCTTCTTGATGTTTTATATACTATGTCATTTATTTAAACATGATAAACATATCTTATAACAATTTGAATTTGATAGTGTCTTTGGAGGCTTACATTTTTGATTGGTTATTTTTGCTGATGGTGGCTTGTTTGTGGATCATGTGCACATTGATGAGAACTTTATGAGAATCTTGTTAAAGCCTCAACTAAAAATATACCCCTTCAGAAAGAATTTAATCTGGTTTTGTGACATGTCCAGGCTTGCTCCACAAAATTAATGGCACCATGGTGATACTATTAATATGAACACCATAGTCACGTGAGGACAGAACTTTGATTACAAGCCCTCAAAGGAGACTTTTTTCACCATCCAGAGCACAGTCTAAAGGATATTAATTTCCTTGTCATCTCCTTTCACAGTAGGATAATCTCCAACTTTTCATACTTATACGTTTTAATCAAATTTCTTTCAACCTGACCAATATAAAGGAGTTCATAGAAATACATAGTCAAGAACTTCACCACAATACAGAAATAGATAAACCACAATTCTCAAAAAGTTATATAGTTTAACAGATGCCACAGAAATAAAAGACGACCACAAGAAAGTACTATGAAAAATTATGGGCTAACAAACTGGATTCTCTAGGAGTAATAAACAAATGCCAAAGTCATTTTTGCATACTGGTCTCAAGTATATTGTATTATGCAAGAAGTCATTTTAAGAAATTAAGTATATTAGGATTTTTTGGCTGAGGCCTGGATGTTTTACTTCTGTAAAGGCAGAAATCAAATGGGAGCATTAACAAAATAACTTTAAATTACATCATAACAGGACTTGTAGTAAAGCCTGGTACCTCAAGGATGACTGACACACATGAAATCTACAAAAGCCAGAGAATAAAAGGGGGTTTGATATTGAAGACCTGAAGGGGAATCCAGTATATGAAATATTTTAATTGAGTAGGAGAAAGAGGAAAAAGGGCATCAGTGATCCAATCATGATGTAATAGTGTGCTTTGCTGAAAAATTAAATAAAGGGAAAGGGATTTACTGTTTATATAAAGACGTATAAGCATCAATCTGAGGAAAATAGTATTAACAGGACAAATCAAAGGCAATAACATTTTTTCATGACCCATCTAATTGAACACATTTAAATAAAGAAGTGAAGACCCAAAACACACTACAGAAATCACTAAATCAAAAAGTTCAAAAGGAAATACCAGTACATTTTCTCCAAAAATTGAAGTTACTGTTCAAACCCATTTGGACTTAAATTATTTCTGTTCTTTTCCAGGGTATCATTTCTGGTATTGAAAAATCAAGGCTTGGAGACTTGCAATAATCCATCATGGAGATGATGGGAACGTCCAGTGAGAACAGGCGAAGCTCTGCTCTCCAATGGCTCAGCCAATGAAGGACCTGCAGTCCCTGTGCTAGAGCCATTGCCCCAAGGTGTGAGGAAGTGTTCTGGGCTAAACCAATAAGAGTCTTGCTAAGATGATTCGCTAAAGACATTGAGGTAGAAGGGGCTGTGATGCTTTGCCCATTGTTTATTCCTTCTTTCATTGCCTGTGTCCTTTTTGGCATAAGGGTAATGATATGATTCCTGAGCTGGGAGTGGACTTGACTCCTACTTATGCTATCAAATAAGAGAACAACAAGAAATCAATCATCACAATTAAAATGATTCCCCTACCTCCACCTCCCATTTCTTACTCAAGCTATTTGATTGT
>CAUYPO010016431.1:0-16105 GCA_963574435.1 Cheirogaleus major | reverse complement strand
AAAAAATTAGCCAGGCATGGTGGTGCATGCCTGTAGTCCTAGCTGCTCGGGAGGCTGAGGCAGAAGGATTGCCTGAACCCAGGAGTTTAAGGTTGCTGTGAGCTAGGCTGACGTCACGGCACTCTAACTCGGGCCACAAAGTGAAACTGTGTCTCAAAAAAAAAAAAAAATTAAAATCTTTATTTTTATTTCCTTCTCTTGTCCCACAGAGGTAGAAAAATTGATTGACTTAGGTCTCCAAGTACTCAGTCTTAGTTTTGATACTATTTGTGGGAGACTACCAAATACACACTCAAATGGTATGCAGCACACAAGAAAATGGGGTCCCAGACGGCATAATGCTCTGTACACTACTGACACGAAGGCTCCAAAGGGGCAGTGACCTTGTCTGTCGCTTACCATCATCTCGCCAGCACTGAGCAGTTGCTGAGACTTCCTGAGTTACCTCTGTGTATTTGCTGAATGAACGACTAAACCCGTAATCAACCCCTGAACAACCAACACTACTACTTATATGTAAGGCCCCTTTACTACGAACTGCATCTGTGATGAAATAATACACAATACACGTCCATAGTTTTAGACAATGCTAATTCTCCACCTGTCTTCGCTTATTGGTAAACATAACCCCACAGCATACGGCTTAAGGCAGTGATGACATTTCTAAAGAATGTACCAATGGCTGTTGACAGTGGTGAATATTTTCATAACCCTTTTCTTACCAATAAGAAAGAAGCCCACAAATAAAGGAAAAGGCAACTATTTTGCTCCTACCCCACTGCAAGAGGTGATAAAAATGAGAAATTTACTACCTCCCTGCCAACAACACGGGTTATAATTTTTAGGCAGGCGACAAAGTAGTTTTGTTCACACAAGACAATAGCTGTTAAGGAGGGTAGGCAGGAGAACAAATCAATGTACCATACACCCAAAGAGAAGTCTCTCATTTGCTACAGTAAGCCTAAAACCCCTGCACTAGCAACAGTGCCCGGCTGAAGGTCAATTTTTAAAAACCAGTCCTCCCATCTTCCATTTATGACATGCATTGCCTCTCAAAGCTTTACTGCTTGAAGACTCACAAAATATTTCACCAAGATCTTACTTACAAGTATTCCATTTTTCTAGTGTCTTTGAACAGAAGAAAAACCCAAATTCCTTCACTGTAAGAGCAAAGGGCAAAGTACTACATATTTCAATTTCATATTATTCCTACCATCTGGGACAAGTTAGGGCATTCACCATATATTTCTATGGAGAAATGGAAGCAGCAAACCGTAGGCCATCATCCTATGGCTACGTCACTCTTTGGCAATAAATACTTAGGAAGATGACTTAACTCTGCTCTTCCGAGCACCAGGGTCAACAACTCTGGCAGAGTGTCAGGGCACTTAGTGGACATATGATATTTACCCTCCATAGAGCTGGAGCTGCCACCTTTACCTGAGTCTTTGATCCCCTTCCTTTTTTGGACTCATTGTGGCTTAGGAGGCAGAGAACCCATGGGAAGCATTCAAATTCAAGGTTGCAACCACAGCCTGCCACTTGTCACACCCACACCCCGGCATCTCCACCCTTAACCCAGAATTCTAACTTACAAATTATTCGTTTATATTATAGCTTTAGTACATAAAATGATAGTCTCGTACCCTTCAGAAGGATGAGGCAGCTCCCTAAAGGACTTATTGCATGGCACTCATAAGCCAAATGACTCCTTATTTGTCCTAATTATGTTTTCTTTATGAATTATAAATAGATTTTAAGTCCTACTTTGATATCATGAGAAATGATTAACACTTTAAACAATGGACATGGTGGTTTACTGGATGTTTAGTCTATATCATCCAAATCTAAATTCTAAGGAACCATAGTTTCTACGTGGAAAAGCACTTTGCTTGAATCTCTAAATTATATATAAAAAATTAATTTAAGATCAAAGAGGACTTACAGGAGAAAATACAAACTATACGAAAAGGTAAAAGTTAAAAGGGTATAACTTACCAACTAGGCAAGTAATATTAACTAGAGCTAGGTTTTACTTCTAATACATCACTGTTACTCAAAATAACAATCCTTAGGAAAGTTCTACAATAAATCTAAACACTCCACACTGCCCTTTATGTTAGAGTGACTAGTCTAACAAGAATCATATTGATTTGTTTCATCATTTGAAACCTTTCAAAAACCTCTCCAGAATTAGAACATTCACTGCTACTTATAGTGGCAACCACTGTCTTAAATAAACAAATATTTTTAAGCTGAAATGAGCAGTCTGTGTTAAACTTAAATAGAGCTCCAATTTACAAGTGCTTAGCTACCTTAGAAGCCTAAACAAAATACTTCTTTGATCTTTTGAAACTGAACATGTTTTAATATCACTTTTGAAAAACTAAGTAAGAATGGGGATTAATCAAACAAGAGTGTAATTACAAAAAAAAAAAGAAAAGGAAAGGAAAATCATTTTAAACCAATGTACTGTAAGACCTTCAGGACAGATTTCATCTTTTAAGTAGTTGTTAGCGATGCCTTATGGTAGGTGGATAAAAACAGGTAAGACCTAGATCTATTAAAAGATAATTCAGGTCCAACTTATTTTCCATCACCATAAGAGTATGACAAGAGATAGGTAAGTCAATTTGACTTTAAGACTGCTCAGGATTCAGTAAGACTAAGAAATTAGAATTTCTAACTGAACCCATGAGCAACAAGAAACTTCATAGGCTGTAATCACTATTCAAAATCCTTACAACAATCATCCAGGAGCTACTATAGATATGGAAGACTGTAAATGCAAACCACAAGTGGAAAAAAAGATGATGAACATATTGCAAAGAAAGCAAAATACTATTAACTGAGCATTACTCTGAAATTACTGCTTCCCGGCCAGCCTTTCCTCATTACCAGGGAATACTTAGTGGATGCTGCTGTCTCCCTGGTGCGTTCTCAGCATTAACAGGGAAGAAAAGAATCTGATAAGAGGCTGTTCAGTTATTCACACAAATTAATCAAGAAAAGGAAATTGGAGACTAAGAGCATGCTCTGCAAATACTACACAATATCCCTATACCCGTGGACTTTAGTGCCCATGTGACATTAAATTACTGTGTAAATCTCAGATATTCAAAAAAAGGATAATGACAATTTCCATGTTACAATGAAACCTGGACCTCCTACCAAGATCACATTAGTCTCCTTAAGTAGTTTCATCAGTATCATCTATGAGTTAAATTTTAGATTTAAATGGCAAGACAGGCTCGTCGATAATTAGGCCTTGGAACACACCCAGATTAACAGCATAAAATAAATGCTTGTTATGACATAACTCTACTGGGCTGACTTTATACAGCACAATACCCAGCCAAGTTCTATATGACAGGGAAGGGAAATGCTTTAACATCAATATATAATAAAACTTTGAATGATACAATAAAGCTACAAAAATAGAAACAGACCCTCCTCTCCACAACACGCAAAACCAAACCAAAATAGCACAGAGCTACATAACTTAGACTTACAGGGGATTTACTGTTCATGTAGCCCAACCAACCTCACTTCACAGATAAGAAAACTAGGTCCTGGAAAAGTTGTTCAAGATGACCAAGCTGGATTGGAGGCCCAATGTTTTGCACCACCCTCACTAGCCAGCTTTCTCTCAAAAAAAAAAAAAAAAAAAAAAAAAAGAAAAGAAATAAAAAGTTGTTTACATTGTAAGCTGACTCATCAAAAGATTTAAAAATCTTGGGACTCTTTCTTTCCTTTATTCTCCAGGACCGAAAACTTAACAAACTAATGCTGCAATAGGTCCCTAGAAAAGCCTAAACTTTTACAAGTGAACACAGGACCAGGAACCTGTACAGAGCCATTACAGTGTCACTGTAGAAGCACACAGCAATTCATTTTCAAATCCGGTTCACTTACATCACTCCCCAAGAACCACAGCCCAGGACAGAAATGGGTCTGAACTTTGCATCAGATCAATGGGATTGTGCCAGAATCGGAAGAGCCTCAGACATGAAACAAACAGCAATATTCAAAAGAAAGGGAAATTTCCTATAAACCTCGGTGAGCTCTTCCCAGAAGGCCTCAGAGTTGCTGAGAAAGGGAAAACTCTGCAGGTCATTATATCTATGAATTTCAGTTTTGTCATTCTTCAAGTTTGTCAGCTACTTTTAGATTTAATTTTCCCAATAAACCAAAGGAAAAAATGTCATCCAGGGATCAGAATGAGGAAAAGCTTTGGGGAAAGGGCATACTGGGAAAGTAGCATCCCACGTACTGTGCTGAATGACAGACTACAGGAGGCCCTGCCTCCTCGCTGGAGCACCTATACCGTAAGGCTGCAAGACACACTCTACACAACCCAGAAATGTCAGACCTCTTTCAGCTTATCGTGAGGGTCTTGATGCTGAAGTTGAATTTTCTGGCTTTTTCCTTTTATATTTAAAGTCTTATAATGTGGGATGATTGCTAAAGCTATCAGGAGGATAAAACAAATGCTAGATCAAAGATAAAGGACAGGAAAATATTAAACCAATATGTTAGTTAAAAGACTTTTCTATACTAAGTAGAAAGTATGCCAAACAGTTACTTTAAATCCTAGTGTGACAAAGCTGGACTGGCTCCCTTTGTTGGACACACAGGAAGTAAAATGTAACACTGCTTCAAAACCATATAATTTTAGACCACTTGTGACAGTTACCAAAACTAATCTACCTAAAGACTTGAAACAACGTCAGATTTATATAAAACTTCAGAGATTACCAAACTTTTGAACATCAAATTGATATATTAATGATATCACAAATCTAAATGCTTATGCTTCAAAAGGGAGAGATAAGAAACATCAAGTGCTAGAATATACAAATCCATTTTGTTTCAATATAATTCCCTGAAGTACTGTTCAAACAAAAAAGATACTTTGTAAAAGCCCAATATTATTGGTGTTACAAATTACTAACCAGTTTGTTCATTTCTAGATAGTAATCTAGATTGGTCAAATTACTCTGAAACAGCTTTGAAATTGACAATTTGAAAAAAAATCCCAAGACATTCTACCACTTCAATAGCCAAATAAAGTTAAAGCAATTAATCTGTCACTGATGAAACACATATCCTGAGATTCGTGTTTATTCATAACAAATAAAAAATATCTGCCCAAGTGCACAAGATGGTTGAAAATGAAAATCAAAATGTGACAGTACATGAAAGTGCTTGATAGGCATTTTAGTTATAACATATTGTATGCCAGGTAGTGACAGAATTTACACAAAGATCAGTTAAACATAAGTAATGCTATAACTTAGTAATGGTAAGAGTAGGAGACTAGGTACTATTCATTTTGAATCTAATCCTAGTTCAACCAGTTAAGTACGAATAGCCTCATACTACAAGTCATTAATACCCACTGAGCTCCCATTTTCTTATTTAAAAAGTGACAGAATAGGACTAGGAGCTCTTTTTTAATTCAATGGGTACTACCTTTGTAGACTTGTGCACAGACTTATGAGGTGTTCAAAACACTATTACATATTTCCTCACAGGAGGGTCAAAGATCAAATGAGATGATTTTATTCCTTATTTGTCAGACTAGTGAGCCGAAGACAAGAATAAGTAAGTCATTTACCAACAACTCACAGCTAATACAAGTAAAACCTGGAAGCAGAAAGCAGGTCTTCAAACTCTTAGTCCAGTGCTCTTCTCAATTAGGTATAACTGAACAGCTCACATGGAAATGTAACCAGGCCAATCCTCTAATGTCCAATTTGCTGTGGTAGAAAGGAAGGCAGTCATTCATTCCACACATTTACTAAACCACTAGGCACCGTTCATTCTGAGTGTGACAGTAGAGCGATGAACAAAAGAAAAATCACAGCCTCATTGAGCTTACATTGTGGCTGAGAAAGATCAACATAGTAAATGAGTAAAATACAGGGTATATTATAGTGGTGAATGCTATGGAGAAAAATGATCAGGGATGGAAAGCATGTGTTCAGTGATTTGCAATTTACTTCTTTTACGCGGAAGAAATGCCATTTAAAGAAATGTAACAATACTGCATCTAAAGTAGTTTTCCTAAGCATTTCCCCAAACAGGGAATACTTTGGATTTAGGGAAGACTCTGAACTGCCAGCTATGAGCTGTCACTTTGACAACCTAAATTCCATGCTAACAAAGATCCTCACCACGCCCGCCCCTCTTTAAATCCACAAAGAAAGGGTGCAAATAGATTTACAAAAGAGAGCCAGGAGAAGGCAGAACTTACAAGAGCACTTGAACTGCTTCTAGGTTAGCACAAACGTCTTCCAATGCAAAGGTTACAGTGCAATCTATATGGTGAGTTCTGCTGGGACAAAGCACTAAGAATACAGTACACATGATTTTGCTTTTTCTGACCTGTCAATTCTCGTGACATTTTCTGCCGTTAGTCTATATTAAACCAGCTTACTGGGCAGTTTCTCCAGCTTTTAGCAAATTTTTTCTTCCTTTTGTTAAAAGAACAACTTACTTTGCAAGAAAGTTGCTAAAATAGTCTCCTGCAAGATCCGATACACTTGTAAATGCACCTTTTAATTACCCTGGTTAGTTGATCTGGCAAATCAGGTTAAAAGCTTTGCTTTACTTAAGTTTTAAAATGCCTTTAGTCGCTAGAATCTCACGGTCCGCGGGCTGTAACTGAATCCTGAGAACTACAGGACGTTTTAAAACTCGCTACACCTGACTTTCACCTGAGTCTATAACGCACAACTCTTCTTTTAAATAGAGTGCCCACAAGGGAGGGGGAAACGTCACGTTAGACACGGAGAAGACCCCCGGCCTTGGGGGTCGGATTTCACCCATCCCAAGGAGGAGATCCAGCCGAGTATCCTCTCTGCCCACACCCGTGAAGCGGGGTGTGTTTGGCTTCCCCGCGGGGAGGGGCGCTCCCGGCCCGGCCCACAGCGCGACGGTGTGGAGGCGAACAGCCGGCAAACTTCAGCTGGGATCCGCGGGCTGGGCCCGGGCGAGGGGGCGGCTCTTCCCGGGTGCGGCCCCGCCCAGCTGGCGGGTGCGGGTCCCGGGCCGGCCGGGGCCGCGTCTGAGGGGCCTCCGGGGCTGTGGGAAACCCGGGGGTCGCGGACCGGGTCTGGGAACCGCTCCGAGGGGCGCTGGGGTCCGGGGAGGAGCACGGGCCCGGCCCGGAGGCCACACGGGCTACCCCGGGGGTCGGCGGCGCGCGAGGCCCGGCGGGGGCGTCTGCCGGGAGGGACTCCGCGCGGAGCCGTGACGTGGGGGACGCGGCGGCTGGGGCTCGGGGACCAGGAGCTCCGGGGACACGCCCGGCCCCGCCCGCCGCGGCCCCCTCCTCACCTGATGTACGGACTGGCCGCCGCCAGGATGTTCTTCTGCACCGGGATCTCCTCACCGTCGAGGACCAGGTGCGCGTCGCAGAAGCGGGACTCCTCGCGGAAAGAGCTGAGCGCTCGCAGCAGGCGCGCGGCGTGCTGAGGGTCGGACACGGCGCTGCCCTCGGCCATCGCGGCGCCCGCTCCTCAGCCGGCGGGTCAGGCTCCCGACGCCGCCAGGCAGGACCCCTCGAGCTGCTCGCGTCCCGCGCGCCCCGTCCGCACACTCCGCGCGCGCGCGCCCTCCAGCCCGGCCCGGCTCGGCTCGGCTCCGCGGTCTGGGCAGAAGCGGGAGCCCCGGAACGCGCCTGCGCCATCCGCGGCGCGCTGGGCCGGCGCCTTTAAGGAGCCACGGCGTTGCGTCATTTCTCCGCGACGCCCCCGCGCCCTTCCCTCTCGCCCTTGGTCGCTGGAGGCGGCCAATCAGAAGCCGCCTTCTCTTCCTCCGCCAGGCGGGCTGGTCCCGGCCGCGTCGCTGCCAGGGTTCCGCGGGGAGGTGTGGACGGCTGAGAGTGGTGTGCAGGCAGGATAGGACTCTGTGGTTAAGCCCGTGGCCTCTGGAGCTGCGGGTTTGAATCCTAAACTCAGCTCTTCTCCTTACTAGCTGTGTGGCCATGGGTAAGGTGCTCATCCTCAGCTTCTCCATCTGCAAAATGAAAACGACTTCTTAATGTTGTCGTGGACTCGTATGAGTTAACACCTGTAAGCGAGGGCACTGTAGGTATACTTTCTTTATTCATGAGAAAATAAGAGCTTCGCAGGTGAGAGCACAAAGACCCCGAGAAGACAGACCCTGAAAAGATCGTTTGGTTGCAGAGAGAGGTAGCAGATGAAGCTAGAGAAGTACGCGGGAGGCCTTAAATTTTGCAGGGTCTCCTTGGCTGTGGTGAGGAGGTTGGTCTTGATCCTGTAGGTGTTAGGAGCCATGAAAGGGTTTTAAGCAGGGGGTTTTATAAAGACCACTGGGCCACTGCCTGAAAAATGAGGCAGGCATGGGAGTGCTAAAGTTAAGATAGGTGCTTAGATATTGCAGTACTTGAGGGAAGGGAATGGTAGCCTGGATGAAAGTATGACGATGGGGGGACAATAGTGGATTGCTTGAAAAGAATAGACAGAATTATGAGGGAGAGGGCTGAGTGACTAACTGCATGGATGTTGGTACCTTTCCAGGAGAAACAGGCAACGCTTAAGAGGTGGGTGGTAGAGAGGCCAGATGTTTAGATTCAACTGGGCTCCCAACCCAGGGACCATCAAAGCTGTGACAGGAAGCAGCTCTGGGTCAGTTCAGCTGGCAGGGCAAGCCCCATACTGTCTGAAGTTTCCCTGCAGGTTGCTGAGGATACATGGAAGTGTGGAATGTAGCTATCATTTTGTGCAAACATTAGGTGCTCAATAAACCTCCAAAGAGTTAGCAATTTTATGAGGACCAAGGACCAGAAGAATGTGGTCAGCATAACCTAGCATTGGTTGGCAACCTAGCATTGGTTGGAGGCAGAATGGAGTTTTCACTGGATCAGCTCAGTCTTTTCCTTCAGCCAATGCAAAAGCTCCAATAAAGTCCTGGGTGTTTACCCTGAACCAGCCGAGGCTTTGGAGTCACTAGTAGGAATTAGGATATAACTGCCTTCAGGGCAGAAGAATAGGAGGGGAGGAAGGATGTTACTAATGGATGGATGATCCACACATTTTCAGTTCCGTTTTCAAATGCGGCTCAGTATTCATGATGCAGTGATAAAAAATGTCTATAGAATTTGCTTCAAAACAAAAACAAAGGCATGGGAGAAGCAGGTGGGTAAAAAGATGAATCAGAAGTGGCCACAACTTGCTAATTGTTGAAGCCAGGTAATAGATAATGTGGAGATTCATTGTACTAGTCTCTGTATTTTTGTGTATGTTGAAAAATATAATAAAAAGGAAATACCAAGCAAGATAAGCAGCTCAAGCTTATCTTCTCTGTGATACTTGCGCAGTGTCCCTGGGAGCAGTCGACACGTCTTTCTCTAAGCAGCTGCTGTACTTTGAACATTGCTTTGGTAGGAAACTTATTGTAACGGGTTTATTTATCCATGTCACCTGCTAGCTTGTATGTTTATTGTATCTTGGCATGATTTCCAGGTGCCAAGCACAGTGCTTGGAACATAGTAGTGCTCACTGAATGCTGGAGGGATGGAAAAAACACTGTGAATACCAAGCCACTTAATAAATGTTTTCTGAATTGTAGTCTCTGTTCTTAATTTGTGTTTGTCTTTTTTCTCAGCTGGGCTGTTGTTGGGGTCAAAAATGGTGTATATGGCAGGGAGAGTTCTCTATACAATTTAGATATTTGATAAATACTTATTAATGGCTTGGCTTGCAGGTCTATTCTTCAAATATCAGAGGTTCCAAAATAAAACAAAGTGCTCCAATAACAAAATCACAATCAGGTAACCAGTTATCCCAGAATGGGAGTGTTGCCTTAGTTGAAGTAAATAGGAAGTGAGTGGGGATTAGTCAGGCGGGCTCTTCCTGGTAGTGGTGAACCTCATCTGTTGTTTTGACAGAAAGAAGGAATGGGATGACCTGGGCACAGGCTCATAGACAGACTGATACCAATAAAGAGAATGGTAGTTGCTGTCTTGAGAGGGTCACCTGTGCCACAGGCAGCTAATCAGCAGAAGACATATACACTTTTAATACTGCCCCCACTGTTTCCAGCATTCCTCACCACTCCATCTGCTGGTGAACTCTTATTCATCCTTCAAAACCCAGTCTAAACATGACCACCAAGAAATCTTTGACCAGCTTCCCAGGACAGAGTGGGTCAGCCATCTCTATGCTCCCTTTGTGTTTGTGCTTTCTGTGCTGTACTTACCACACTGCATGTAATTTACTGGTTTGTAAGTCTGTTCCCCTGTTGGACTGTGAACTCCTCCAAGATAGGAGCTGTGTTGTATCCACCCGTGTTCCCAGGACTTGCACAGTGCCTGGTGCTTAGTAGTTGCCCCCTGAATGTTTTACGTAATTAGAGGTAGCTAATCAGGTAAATGAGCAAAGCCAACAGTCAGATGATAAGGCTATGTGGGGATTATGGGAGCTGAAGAACATGCCCCTCAGCTCCAAGTTTGCTCTGTGGGGTAAGGGCCCAGTGGTGCCAGATCTAACAATTTTTCAGGAGCTTCTGAAAATTCAGATCTACATGTTGAATGTTTCAGTTTTTCAACATTAGCAACTAATTCTTGTGGGAAGAAAGATGCAGCATGGGTCTGCAGACAGGATCTGGCTTTAATTCATTTTCAAAGGGAATCAGAAAACCATCTTAGTTTACTGGAAAGGGAGATGGCAATCAAAAGGAGGCTGGGTTGCCAATAAGAAGTGTTGAGTGGAATTCAGGTGCCCAAGGAAAGCTCATCCTGGCGATGGGGGGGAGGAGGAGGAGAACTCAAGGGTGGGAGAAAGGATTCAGGAGGCAGAACCTACCCTGCCAACGCCGCAGGAACCACTCCTGCCTGAGCCGAGAACTGTGGACTGTTGTGCAGCCTTTCTTGATATTGCTCAAACTGAGCCGCCCGTGGTGTTATTCGTGACCATCAGCATGGTATCTTTAATGTTATTGTTCCCCACATTCCATAGGTGTCAGATATCAACTATGATTGCGAAATGTATAATCTAAGAGATCCAACATCGTCCTGGGAGTTTCAGTCTCTGGTGACTATATTGGGCTCTTCTGGTTTAGAGGCAAACAACTCCTGGAGAAAGGATGCCTTCCCCCCAGCCGCTAGTCTGAAAACCAAAAAGGATGTTTGCAAGATATTGACAGTAACTGTTCATTCAACAAATGTTTAAGTACCTGCTATAGGACACATACTGCAGATGGTGAAAGCTGACACAAGTTATCTGAGTGGTATTATAGAGGCTTTTTACTCTTTTGTACTTCTATTTATATTTTCCGCATTGACCATGTATCATTTCTACAATCATAAAAGAAAGAAGCAATTTCCATTTGCAAAAAGGAAAAAAAAAAAAGTTTTCTTTTGCTTGGAAAAAAATGAACCCTCAAGAGAAGAATGCCCTTGGGGGTTTGGGCTTTTATTTTGTAATAACTGTTAGAGAGTCCAGTGAAAGTAATACAAAGAAAAAAATTAATATTTAAAAAACTCTTTAGAAAACATCAAATCCAATGGATTCATTTTATTGAGGAGAAAACTGATACAGATGAGCAAAGGACTCAGGCAAGTTCCTACATGTGACCTGGTCAGGGCAGAAAGAGTAGACTGAGGCCCAGATCTTCTGCCTTCCAGCCCTGTTAGCTTTTCCATTACACCAAGTTGACTCGTCATACACGTTAATTCGCTTGAGACAGTCTCTTCTGATTCATTTTAAGGTAGTCTTCAGATATTTTACTGGGTAAATTTGACATTTGTCCAAATCTGTATATAGCTCTTTTCTTTCCGAAAAATCTAAGCTCTTCCAAATTGCTGAGTCAGAGAACATCTCCGTGTTTATCATGCTCAGGATTCTGTATATTTACAGAGTACTCAGAGAAGTGTCCCAGAAACCAGTGAACTAATTACATTGTAATGAAGCTCCGTGAAGATAGTGACTGTTTCTGTCCAAATACACGCTGTGCCCCACCCCCAGCACCCAGCACAGTGCCTGACATAACAGTAGGTGCTCAATAAATAACTAGCTGAATGAATGAATGCAAATACACAGAACTGAGATTTTTCTGTCTATAAGGGATTAATTCACATGTTGTTTTCCATAATTCCCCACTGAAATCCAAACTGCTATATTTAGCAGCCTGCTTGACACCTCCAGTTGAATATTTAATAGACATCTGGAATTTGACACATTGGAAAATAAACTCCAGATTTTACCCCTTAACCTTAATCATTCCCCCAATAAATGGCAGGACCATTCATTTACCCAGAGGCAGAAACTCAGGGTCATTCTTGACCTCTGCATCTCACGCCCTTCATTCAATTCCCTAGCAACCCTTCAGCTCTTCTTGCAGACTGTCTTCTGAATCCAGCCGCTTCTCACCACCTCCACCAATACCACCCCGATCCAGCCATAACCCAGCCTCCTAACTGCTCACCCTGTGTTTCCTCTTGCCCCCTTATGAATTCTGTCCTCATAAAGTGATCAGATCAAGTCGCTTCCCAGCTCAAAGCCATCCAGTGACTTTCCATCAAACTTAGGGAGAAAAAAATCTAAAGCCCTCACTGTGGGCTACAAAGCCCTGTGTGATCTGGTCCTCTACTTCCTTGGCAGCCTCAGTTCCTTACCATCCCCCCTCCTCCGTGTGCACCAACCAAACCAGCCTTCTTGCTTTTCCTTGAACAGGCCAAGCATATTCCCACCTCAGAGACTTTGCACCGGTTAATTTCTCAGCCTGGAAGTCTC
This sequence comes from Cheirogaleus major, assembly GCA_963574435.1. NCBI lineage: Eukaryota > Metazoa > Chordata > Mammalia > Primates > Cheirogaleidae > Cheirogaleus > Cheirogaleus major. Next base: position 3,341 of record CAUYPO010016431.1, on the reverse strand, counting down.
TTTCCTCTTGCTCTTTCATTCTACTTAAACAGGAGCTCAAATGTCAGCTCCTCTGAAAGGCCGTCACTCACCCTCCTATATAATGTAATGCCTCCCCTTAGCCCGCTTCATTTTTCTCTACTGCACATAATCACTACCTAACACTATATATGTTTATTTGTGTATTGTGTGTCCTCTTGATTATGATAAGGTTTCATGAGGGTCAGCAAGGATTCCTATTTTTTTTATCACTGTAGCTCTAGCCTCTAGAAAAAAGCCTGGCATATAGTATGTGCTCAATAAATATTCACTTATTGAATGAATGTTTTCCTAGACCTTTTCATGTCTTGCTGCCTAGCCTGACATTGCCAACTTGGAAGAAGATGAGTTATCAAGAGTGATTCCAAGGCCCTGAAATGAAAATTCCAAATCTTAGAAGTTCACAATGTAATAGCTCTGGTCATAGGTTGCCCAATAACTTCTTTCAAACAAGGTCTGGTACTAGAACCTTTATTTTCACCTGTCAAGGTGCATTGCTTTGCACTTTCTACCTTTTACATTTAGTTTGGGTGTTGTATGTATGTTGTTTATATACACAAAAGCATGTAAAAGGTGCTCAAATGTTGTCCTCTCCCTAGAATTCTAGCCAATGTGCTGCTGGGTGTACAATGGGCTGTTTTATTCTGAAGAATTTATATCATGTAAGTAATTTGCCTGTGCTTTAGATCTGTTTAAATGTCTGTGAAGTCATTTACATTCATTAATTCAATGGATTTCCTAACTGCCTCCCTCTAGGTCTCTTCCTCCCAGGCTTGGAGACTTTGGGTAAGTTACTTCTTTGGTTTCTCCCTTTGTAAAACTAGGACAATCATAGCAGTCTTCACAGAGTGGTTGTGAGGATTAAATGAGATGACACTGATGAAGTGCTGACAAGAAGGGCTGGCACATAGTAGGTGCTCAGTAAATGCTAAGTACTGTTACATTTATATTGTTATCAATGACCACCAGCATCATCTTTGTTTTCAAGGGTACCTTTGTCCAGTTCAGGAATTATTATCTTCTAGTTGACTTTCAAGTCAAAATCTAGTTTCTTCAGCTCTACAATCAGGGGCCCACCAGCTACCCCGTCCTCCAGTTCTGGGCTGACAGCCTCACTGCTTGTTTTTCCCTAACATTAATGCTGGGCTTTAGAATGAATTTTATCTAGTTTTAACTCCGAATGATATTTTTATTTTCTACTCCAGGTCTTCAAACATCCCATCCTACTCCTTTTATTTCATGTCCCATGCCTTTATTTTCTTACCATTTAAATTTATTCTTATATTAATATTTTCTGAAATATATCAGGCCTCTTCTTCAACCGGCAAGTTTTGAAAATAATTAATAGTTTAATACCTTTATCTTTTAAAAATATCTCTGTGTTGCTGTATAACACACAGTAACATGCACTAATCTTAAGTGTATGGCTGAATGAATTTTTCCAGGTGGATACACATGTGAAATCACCAGCCAGATCAAAAGACATTTCCAGTAACCCACAAGGCTCCTTCAGGCTGACTTCCGTCTATACCACCCAGAGGAAACTGCTGTTCTGACCTCTGTCACTACTGACCCATTTTTCCTGGTCTTGAATTTTTGTATTTGGTTTCCTTTCACTCAATATAATGTCTCTGAAATTCTTGCATTTGGTTGCTGTCGCAATAGTTGGTTCTTTACTGCTCTGAGTATACCATTGTGTGAATATGCTACAATCTATTTATCTATTTTTCTATGGATAGATAATAAATTATTTCCAGTTTGAGGCTATGGTCATAGTGGTTTGTGAACATGCTTAAATAAATAATAAAGCTGTTATGAACATTTAAAACTATATGGTTAGAGATATGCACTTTTTTCTCATGGGGAAAACTCTGCCCCAGAGTTCAATTGCTGGGTCGCAGGGGAGGCATGTATGTTCTGCTTTAGTAGATATTGCCAAATAGTTTTCCAAAGTGGTTGTACCAAATTATACTCCCACCAGTAATGTGTGAGAGTCCCAGTTGCTTCACATGCTCCAATAATTGGTAGTATCAGTCTTTTAATTATACCTGTTCTGGTGGGTGTGGAGTGATATCTTGTTTTAATTTGTATTTCCCTAATGAGCAATGATGTCGGGCACCTTTTTGTATGATTTTTTTTTTTTACCACTGCTGAGTTTTGGGGTTATGTGATTATTGATGTTTTGCCTCATTTTTAAAAATTGGATTTTTAAATTGTATTTTTGCATTCTAAGGAGTTCTTTATTATATAAATGTATATATAAAGACAAATTTCTTCTCCTGGTCTACAGCTTGCCTTTTCACCCTCACAATAGTGTCTTTGATGAATAGTCTTAATTTTCATGAACTTCAACTTATCAGTTTTATGGCTTATGCTTTTCATCTTCTGTTTAAGAAATCTTTTCCATCATGATGATATTCTTCTATGCTTTCTTCTAGAAGCTTTTTTGTTTTCCCTTTCATGTTTGGGTGTAAGATCTGCTTCAAATACGTGCATTTCCTTAAATCCAGCTCAAAATTGAACTCTTCAGAGGCTCATAGACACACATGTGAATTCACTCACGCTTTTAACCACTCATTCATTTAACAAAAATGTTAAGCACCTAACATAGGCCAGGCACTTTGGGGGAAACCAAAAGCGATCAGAATCAACATTTAATTTAAGGAACTTACTGGCTAGTAGGGGATGGAGTGAGACTTGCACATTAACAGTATGTAGAAAGTAGTAATTTAGTTGGAAAAGAGGATGTGGCCTGATTATTCAAATATACTGCCCAGAGTAACCTCCTCTCGAAGCATAGACAGTAGACCACGCGCTCTACACACAGTGACCCTGTCTTCAACATCCTTCACTGGTCCACCTTTACTCCAGGAAAAGCCCAAGTCCTTATGCCTGGCCTTGGAGGTGTCCCACCACCTGGCCTTCCCCTGCTGCCCCTCATTCGTTTTCTAGATCCTTCTCCTCCTCCACCCCAAACCCTCTACGCTGCCCCACCTGATTTCCTGAACAGAAGGAGCTGTTCCATCCTTCTAGCTCTTCACATCTGCTTTTCCCTCCTACCTGGACTCCTTCTCCCATGACTTTGGTGCCTGAAAAAGTCCTGCTTGCCTCTCCTGCCTGACTTCTGTGAAGCCTCTTCCGGCTTCTTCCTGTCTCATTGTGTGTTGAAATCTACCTCTGGATGCAGCAGTCAAGGTTCAAACCTGGCTTCTGTCACTTTCCAGTTCTGTGCTCCTGCTGGGGATGTTACTTAAACTGCTCAAGCCTCACCTTTCTCACTGGGAATAACCATGGTTCCTGCTATATACGGTTTTATTAATATG
>CAUYPO010016430.1:0-11771 GCA_963574435.1 Cheirogaleus major | reverse complement strand
GGAGGCCGAGGTGGGAGGATCGCTCAAGGTCAGGAGTTTGAGACCAGCCTGAGCAAGAGCGAGACCTCATCTCTACTAAAAATAGAAAGAAATTAATTGGCCAACTCAAAATATATAGAAAAAAAATTAGCTGGGCGTGGTGGCGCATGCCTGTAGTCCCAGCTACTCGGGAGGCTGAGGCGGGAGGATCGCTCAAGGTCAGGAGTTTGAAACCAGCCTGAGCAAGAGCGAGACCCCGTCTCTACTAAAAATAGAAAGAAATTAGCTGGACAACTAAAAATATATAGAAAAAATTAGCCGGGCATGGTGGCGCATGCCTGTAGTCCCAGCTACTCAGGAGGCTGAGGCAGGAGGATCGCTTGAGCCCAGAAGTTTGAGGTTGCTGTGAGTGAGGCTGAGGCCAGGGCACTCTAGCCTGGACAACACAGTGAGACTCTGTCTCAAAAAAAAAAAATCCTGATTATCCAATGGACAAACAAATGAGGATGAAGCAAAATGAAGAAAAATTCAGCTGAGAGGGCGGCACCTGTGGCATTAACCTCACGGATTTTCACGCTCAGGTTGTAACAGGCATGCTTTAATAGCATTCAATACCTCTGGCCAATCTCAAGACCCCTGGAAAAGGTCAGCTTGTATACCATATTGCTTATCTTATAACTTTCCCACTTCCTGGTGTTTGGACATAATTCAATAATAACTTATTTATGGGAAACACTTCTGTGAAAAATTCTATACAAGGTGCTGTTGTTAGGACTAAAGATATTGCATTTTGTTTCCTGGTTCTAGTTCTTACTAGGCTTTAACAGGAAAAAGAGGCATTGAACTGATTTTGTTAATATTTTCTTTGGTGACTATTACATTGTCTTAGATTTTTAAAGGGCAAAATTCAGCTTCTCATAAACAATTCTGACAACTTTTAGAAATATTTTTTAGAAACATGATATTTTTTAGTTTTATAATATTAACCTAAAATGTATACATATTTAAAAACCATTCATACCAGCAGATAATTTTTATCATGTTGGGGAATTTGAGTTTTCTTTAAACTATGTACGCCATTATTACATATTCCTTTAGTTCCTTATGATATGATATTTACCTTTTCTATACAAGGAACAATCATATCAGAAAAATAGGACAACCACTTCTGGCCTGAAGTAAACAGTCAAACAGAATACAACAGTTGATAGGTGACATCTTTTCCTAAAGAAGAATTCAATGATATCTGTATAAAACAGGAAAGTCTGCTCTCTGGCACAGCTGGGGAATGAGGTATTCTGGTCAAATATTCTACTTAATAGAGTTACCATATATTTTACATGGATTGCCTATTTTCAAAGAGTTGCAATAGATCAAAATAAACCTAAGGCTATGTGGCCAAGGTGGTCCCAGCTGAGCTCAAAGGGAATTATCTGGGTGTATGTGATTAACTAGAGGGAGTTGGTGGGCCCTTAGGGCTCTATTTGCATGAAACGATTTATGCTGGCATTTTATTTATTCCTGGCTTCTAGGGAAAGGAAGGTACATGCCTAGGTACCTGAACAAAAGGGAGGAAGGAGGGCAATGAAGGGGTTTATGGTTTTAGGACTCCCTCTGGGTCTCTAGGACTTGAAACATTTTTTAAAGCCTCCAAGGAGAAAGAGATCAGAAGAGAAGAGAAAGGAACTGTTTTTATGAAGTGTACTGTGAAACATGGCTAGTTCTGCACTGAACATAATGCCACGATGGTACTTCAAAGATTGGTGGCAAAACAGGAGCAGTAGGAGACTGCATCCTTGGCTCACACATAAGTATTTTCATGGAAGGTGACCCTAAGTAGCTTTGCCAGCAAAAAGCATTTAGCAGAGGGGATCTGGAGCCATAGCAAGATAGGAACTGTCAGGGACTTTGTCTGTTTTGTTCAATGGTATATTCTCATCACTCCAGAATAGTAGGGACTCAATCATTTGTGAGCAAATGTCAAATGCAACTATAGATTACATGTTTTCAGCACATATGAGATGACTTCTAATGTACTTGTGGGGGTGGAGACTCTGCAGGGAGCTTGAGTCCTGCCAGTGGGGGGAAAGAAGGGATAACTTGGGATATTTGGATTACTGTTACTAAGGTGACACCCGTCTGAATTCACAAGTGATGAGACCTGGAGACATTTAGCTTACAAAAAACACTATCTTATTCAGAGGCACATCAGGGTCTTGCAGTTTGTCAAGGTGATTTTCATAATATTAATTACCATTTTATTGGCAAAGCAAAGAAGCACCAACTTATGAGGCATCTAATAGACATCTTTGGGTGATGGCATTCAAGATATCAGAGTTTTTATTACTGATTAAGACCCTACTTTGCTGAACAATATATTTGATTTCTTACATAAGTCCATCATTTTTATAATACTGAACTAAAGGGTTTTTTTAAAATGTTAAGTGCTTTGTGAATTGAAGGTTTAAAAACGTGTCAAAATAACTTAGTCTTTTTGGATCAGGAATTATTCACACAACCTTTTTATGTAAAAATTTACCCTTGTTTCTTTAAAGACAAATTACCTTTAATAAATGAATAAAATTTTCTGTATATTGTCAATTTAGTCCTTTGAGTCTAACTAAATGCAGATGCACACATTGGCTTTCCAATTATAGCTTAGATTTAGACATGATTGAGGACTTGTAAAGGAGAAGACAGCTAAAGAGAGATGAGAGTTTTTCTAAATTAAGTATCTCCATAAGCCAACATGGCTACACAGGGAGCTTTCAGACAAGTTTAGATTTTAAAAGAACAATTACTTAACATGGAAGGATGAATATTCCTAGAATTAACATAAGAGTGATCTTGGTTATCATAACTCCCCATGTCATACCAGCTATGGGAACAATTAAATAACAATGACAATCACACATTGGTCTCTCAGCCTTCCTCTAGTGTTGATACTGTGCTTCCAAAGTTTCCCTCTCTTCTAAGAGGCTCAGGTCCTCTTAGGAACTTGCTGTTGTCCTGTTCTGTTGTTTCCACTTTCCAGACTTGACTTTTCCCAATCCGGGAGGAGAGTACACTCTAAGTGACTCTGGCCGATTCAGGGCCTGCCATAGGTGGTCTGCCCTTTAAGTAACCATAGCTCTTTTGATTTTGTAAGACGTTTTAATTTTTAAAAGTTCAGATTTATCCTGAGGCCACAAGGAAGTTATGAAAGAATATTAAGTCAAGAAAGTAAGGTTATCTTGTTTGGTTCCTTTTGCTTTTAATTTTCTTCTGACTATAATGTGGTGAATGGATTAGAAGATAGGAATGGGTAAGAGAAGTGATACAGACACCACTCAGGAGGTCACTGTAATGGTCCAGCTGAGAGATGGTGGAGGCCCAGAACTCAAGCAGCATCAGTGGGCTTGGAGACAAATGGGTGGAGTCAAAAGATATCTAGGAGGTAGAAGCAAGAAGACTGAACAGTGGCATAAAACTCCATGATTACTTAAGATCACTTAGCCTCCTAATACTTAGCCATTTTACTGCTCATCTAAGAGCTGTTCCAAAGTTTATTTATCAAATGAACAGTAGCACATACTTACTTTGTTGAGGGGAAATCTGCTAGCATGATTAATAGTAATGTAACATTTTCAAGTTATGTCAATGAATCTAATAATTCTACGAAGCCTTATTCCTATATTTGTAGGATATGAGGTACAGAATGAGGACACACACACAACAAATATTTATTGAGTGCCTGGGTAACATATTGTTCCTTAAAAAAACAAAACAAAAACATACAGAAGCAGCAGGAAACTGACAGATTTAAAAGAGAAAAGAAGTATTTTCTATAATTTATTTGGAGCTATGAGAGTTATTGAAGTATAATACTTGCCTCGAATACTTTCCCAACAGCCGAAATTAATTTTTATGCCTAAGCAAGATACTGCATGGTGGTGAAACATATAAGGTTCACTGGTTTTGAATATTCTATTCAAAATATCTCAAAAGAAAAAAAGACTATTTATGCAGTCAACTATTTGAACTAGTAGAATGACTGAAGCATAAAGGAGAATAAGCAAAAAAGATGTGTAGACATTGCATAAATATGGAATTTGATTTTCTTCCACAAAATATTCAACTTAAACTTAGGGATTATTAATTAATCTTGTCCATATGATATCGATTCTTTAAACTCTGAGGAAATCTCTGAGAAACTAACTAGAACACCAGTCTTTATTCTAAATTTAAAAATGTTTCTAATTACATATATCTCTATACCAATATATTGTACATTCTTCTTGAATACCTTTAATATCTTCATTAAATGAGTAATATATAATATGAATGATATTAATAATTAATAGAGGAGTATCCCATAGAGATTACCCAATTCTGCTTTCATGCACTTGAATGTGATTATTTTTAAAAACATCTTAATCCATAATGTCATCCTCTTTTGTTCATTTCTGCTTGTCCCATCCTTTAGAGGATAGCTCTTTCTGAGGAAGATTTTTTTAGTATGTGCATTTTGTTTATGCTACACATGCCAAATAGATCTCCCAAGATGAAACTCTGAGCTCATTTGGAAGTAATTTTTGGTAGCACATGAATCAGAACTCTTATTTTCTTCTCAGCACTACTGGTATTTTATTGTTTCCATCTATAGTCCAATATGCTTTTAGCGCTAAGAACCCTGAGGCCAAACACACAAAGCACTAAGAAAATGGGAACTTCTGGCGATTACAATTTTTGTCTCTCTTTCAGGGTTCTTCCCTCCCCTGGGAGAGTAAAATCACTTTAAGCTCACTATGAAACAGGAACATGGTGAGTGCAAATGATTGACTGAAGTTGGTGATGTTGATTTAGGAGTCTTTGGCTTAAAGGTCAGGTGTAAAACCCTTAAACTTGCTTGTCAAAGTCTGCTTGTCAAAGTCCTATGGATTTTTCCAGACTCTGCCCAAATGTCACTTTTTCTATGAAGGCTTCTCTGGCCAGTGCAGGCAGAGTTAGACAGTTCCTCCTTTGTATTATTTTCTTACCTTAATATATTCCTATGGTGGCACTTACCAAATTATATTGTGTTTATCTGTCTTTCTCCACTCATAGATAGCGAGAGACTATTCTCTTCCTTTTATCTCTGGACCAGAGCACTACCAAAATCAAGTTGGATCTTAATAAATAATTGAAAAGATGGTCAGAGAATGGCAAATACTCTCCATCTGCATAGCATAGATTTTGAGGTCTTTTCACGTAATGGTGAGGAAGACATTGCTAAAATTATCATCCAAATGTTATAGATAAGGAAATCAATGCCCAGAGAGGTTACACAACCAGCCCGAGTTCTAAACAGCTAATAAGTTGCACACCTAGTTCTCATGCCAGCAAGCTGATAAAAATGTGTAGATAGAAGTGGTAGCAGTAGTGTTATGTAAGGCACAGAGGGCAATGGCTGGCCAGGACTGCATTAGGAGAGTATTTCAAATTGGTTGACACATTGTAGGATCTGGTTACTTGTTTTTGAAATTCAATCTTAACAGGTCCTCAACAAGTTAACATAAATGCACGTGAAACTGGACATAAGAATGTCAAATGACTGACAATGAGAATGATATGTGACAGACAAATTCTTTCTCTGTACTCAAGCTATTATACATGGACAGTGAAGTCAGTAGAGAGAAAAAAGACATACAACATATCCTATATATATGTAATACTTAGGTGCTCTGCCATCTTGAACATGATTCTGACTACTAAAGAGGAATAAGTTCTTAGAGATCAGTGCTCTAACCCTTTCATTTTATAGGAAGGAAGGAAGAAAGGAAGGAGGGGAGTGGAGGGAGGGATACCTAGACAGGATAAATAAGGCTAAATGACTTACCCAAAGTCATGCAGCTTGTTAGTGGTGGTACCAGGATACAGAATCAGGTCTTCTTAAAATAACGTCCTTACATTTTTTTTAACAAGTTATGATTGAGAAGTTATACAAGTATAGTTCTTAGTAAGTGTTCAAAGCATCTGGCTAATATGACTACATATAGGTTGTAACACACAAATTATCGTTAAAAGAATGCTGCTAAATGGGAGAAGTACACCATCTGCTACTCTGTGCCTGTGTATTGAGAAGGTGAAGGAGCATATTATGTGACAGACAGTCTTTTAGGATCCAATACATGTTAAAACAAAGTACTTTTTAATGGAGCTGTAAAATATTAATTATGTTTATTTTTATATCTCTAATTACTCATAGGCATTGTTGTTACAAAAATAATTTACTGGATTTATCATTTCAATGTGTTAACTGAAGTATATTTCCTGGTCCCCATTCTGTTTTAATATACTTTTGTTTTCTTTTTTTAAATAATCCAAGTAGATATAACCTGGGTGTTTATATGTGCATATCATATTTGTAGCTTTTAAGTTTTGGAAATGATTTGACTACTTTCTCTTGGTCTTCTTCTCAATGCCAATAGAACACATTCTATTAATATTTGTTACTGGTCAGCTAAAAAGTTAAATATGTGTCTCCATGAAGGGGCAAAGACCCAAATCAGCTAATATTTTCAGCAAAAAAAGAAGACAGATACTCGTATTTATAAAAGCTTTTGATTTAGCTTCTCTTACCAAAGCTGCTTGTTTAACTGTTGGGATGTGCTCTAGGTTATATGTCCTGGGTTGGTGGATGAAAGCAATTTGACTTTCACTAGCACATTCATATCTCACAGATCGTGCAAGTTACACTAAAATCAAACGATTTCGTGGGGCAACGCCATTGATTAAGAGAGGGAATCTTATGTAACAAATCACTGCTTTGGGGAGAAAAACACACCTCAAACTGCAATAAACTTGTTTGCTAACTGATCTTTCTGCTGCGGATTATTGCTAGAGTTCCTTCTTTCAATATATGGACTTTTAACTGTTTGATATCAACTACTATGCGTATCTTTCTGTTACATCACAATCACAGTCTATGCTCTTCCTTCTACTCCTTCGCTGGATGCAGAGAAGATGTATTTCCACAACATACACACAGCAAAGCCTTTGATTCCTTCTAGCGTCATAATTTGCACCCTAATTGCACTCCCAAATAATGTTAATATTTACTATTATCCCCAAGAGTTAAAGTTAAAATAAGAGGCCACATTATGAAAGAAACTTTAGGTATTTGAGGTCATTTACATAGTCCAATTCAAAATCAGTTTCTCATTTAGGCTAAGAAAGAAACTTGTTCATAAACCACAGCATTTTAATGTATTAAGTGAAAGATGATTTTAGATAGTAAGTTTTAAATTAGGTGAAATTATAATATTATGCTATATAAAAATCTGAATGATTTAAGTACCAAGCCATTCATTTCCTATAAAATCTCAGTAGAATATTTCCCATGTATATCTAATATTGAAGATAATTCATTTAGGTACTCATTATATGTTAAACCAGCCATGGCTTATAAATTATAATTTTTAGCCATATTACAGGTGTATCTGTCAATTCTAGTTAAAGTACTACAAAGTGAAATCAATACAATCAATAAGCACATAAAATGCCAATAGAAGACATTTAAAAATAAAAGCAGCAGGCCTTGCAATGCTTTAAGATGTATTACTCACCAAAAATAGAGTTCGAAAGTTGCTGAGGTCACCAAAAAACTCTTCTATGCTCACTGTCTTAGAGTCAAAAATGAAGTATTCTCCAAGATTCTCATAGAGCTTTATCATGTTGTTGTGCATGGTCAACAGTTTTTCATATTGGTCTCTGGCATTCTTTGTGAAGCTGTAGCTTTGGGTTAAGGAACATGATGCGACAGTAACTCAAAGGTGATCACTAGATGTTAAGACTGAATTAAACCATTGCTTCTATAAATACATTTGTAATGTACAAATACTTAAGTATTAGTTTGCTGGGGCTGCCATGATAAAACACTAAAGATGGAGTGGCTTAAACAACAGAAACGTATTTTCTCCAATTCTGGAGGTTAGAGGTCTGAGATTAGGGTGTCGGCAGGTTTGGTTTCTTCTGAGGCCTCTCTCCTTGGCTTGCAGATGGCCACCTTCTTGCTGTGTTCTCACACAGTTGTCTGTCCCTCTGTCTGTGTTCTCTATGTCCTAATCTCCTCTTCTTTAACCAGTCATATTGGATTAGGGCCCGCCCTAACAATCCCCTTTTAACTTAATTACCTCTTTAAAGGCCCTATCTCCAAATGCAGTCACATTCTGAGGTACCAAGTGGTTAGGACTTCAACATATGAATTTTGTGGGGTACACAATTGAGCCCATAATAACTTGTTAGAGTCATCATATTGGTGAGTTTTGAAAATCTTTAAATTAGGCAGAGCTATTTAATATATAACTGTACAGAACGTGTTTGTTGGAAAATGTTTGCTAAATGAAAGCATATAGATATAAATACCAGAAAACTGCCTCAGATCTTTTTATGAACAAGGTAGGAAAAAACAGCAACAAAAAACATAAAAAAACTATATTTTTTTCTCTTTTAAAATATGCATATTCTATATAAACAGAGATAAAGAAGTTATGGTGAATTCTATATATGAATTATTGTGTATATATGTATACACACATGAGAAGGGGAAGGAGAGGGAAAGAGAGGGAGAGAAAAAAAAGGTGATGGGGTTTGGACACACTACCCCAAAATATGGCACCTTGGCATTTGAGAAAACAGCAGAAGCAAGAAGGTCTCTCCGACCTTCCCCTTATCCTTCTCCCCCGAGGCAGGCCAGAAAATAATTCTCTACCTTGCCTCTGAAGCAAGTCATAAGACCCTCATTTCTGAGCTGTCCCCCTATACCTGGAGGAAAGGAATGTCCTTATTTCAGGAGACACGGACACAGAGAAGAATCTGAGCAAACAGGCCTTGCTAAGTCCTCCCCACCACCCCGCCTCAGTTCATCACCATTGGATCATATACACTTTGTCCAGTTAGATTTCTCCACTGTCTACTCTTCATCAAACCTATGCAGAAATACATGAGTTTTCCTGTTTCTTTAGGTCTTCATTTCTGAAGGCTCCTCTGTCACATAAAACTTACATTAGATAAATTTGTATGCTTTTCTCTTATTAATCTGTCTTTTGTTATAGAAGTCCAACAATGGGTAAGAAAATAAATCTCTTCTCCTCTACAAAGGAGAGGAAGAGGCATGTGGCAAGAAAGGGAGGAGAGGGAGAGGGAGAGAGAAGGAGAAGGAGATGGAGAGAAAGTGAAAGATAATTTGCTATAGTTCTAGAGGGAATTTTCTGTAGCTTTAGAACCTTAATCACCCAAAAGGCATGTTGAAAGACAGATAGCTGTTTGCAGGGGCCCCAGCCCAGGGGCCTGAGAATTATCATTTCTAACTAGTTCCCAGGTGATGCTGATGCTGATGCTGCTTGTCCAGGACCATACTTTGTGTAGTATGTTCTAGAAAATTAAGTAGACGCTATTATCTCCAGAAATTATACAACTATTTAAAAAAAATTTTAACAAATAAGTGATAATAACAACCACTATCAAAGCAGAAAATGAACCAAATATATACATGTGTCCTACTAAAGATATTTCAGTATATATAAATTTATACTTATAGAAAGAAATTATAATACTTTTTTCCTGATTATAGAAGATCTAGATAGTTGAAAATAACCCTTTTTACAACTTAGAAATACAAAAACAAATAAGTCAAGTAACATTCCCAATTCAGAAACAAGTATTGTGATTATTTTGGTGCATTTCCTTCTGGTCTTTCTTCTATGGCTAATAACTTTTGATTATTAATGGATAAGAATGTTTCAGAGAAAGGTAAGCAAACTAATCATAACGAAGAAAAGAAACTAAATCAACATTTTAAAATTAGAGTTAAATCCATTAAAAATCAATAATGATCACAGAAACAAAATTTTGTTAGGTGGAAAAGTAGTAGACTTGGAATTGTAGGGAAGGACACTAGTACAGTCTGGGGGATACTATTTTAAGATCCACTATGGTATATTACTATTTTGTGGTGCTATTATTTTATCAGGTAGTGATAATTGTGCCTTGAAAAGCTTGATTTTATAAGGTTTTCTGAATTCTTCAGTGTGTTTTATTATAACCTGGGGCCAAATTTATTTTCCATGGGAACACAGATCTCGTCTTATAATGGAAGTCAATGGGGAAATCAGACCATTTCTGGAAAATTACTTTGCAGCTGACATGAAATACACCATGATTTTAAAAGTGAGATGCCCCCTACCTATTCTTTTTTATGCTACTTATGTATTAGCATTCACATTAACAACATAACTCCTTTAATGCCAACAAGTGACATTATTAAATCTTTCAACCCTCAAGTCTATTTTGATATCAATAGACCTAAAAGAATCAATACATTTCTGACAGACTCTACTTTATTCTTACCAACAAAAGGGTACATAATGCTTCACATACATTCTGATTTTACCTTTCAGACTGTCAGCATATATTTTTTCATTTTAAGAAAAGTTAAACATCCTATTTAAGTGCAGCAGAAATAAGAGTCTTCATTTCTTAGCACAGAAAGTGATTTTTGTTTTCTAGCCTCTCTTTCTTAAATAAAACAGATTCATGCCAGGGACTTGCTAGGCAGAAACACTTTGCAAAGGTCACTTGCTTGTAATCTATTTGCAATGCAAATCACTAAACTGTGTATTTCAGAAAGCTCAACATCTGTACAACAGAGAAAAAGGCAAAGATAACAAAAAAGGCAAAATTTGTATGTTCCCCATTTATCATAACACAATTTTTCACCAGCTAAAACATGTCCATGTAGTGATACACCATTTCATGAATTTGTTCTTATAGAACAAAAACTGATTTCGGAAATTCTGTCTGTATACCAAAGTGAGAAAATTTTTTAAATTCTGGGAGTGGTTTATCTTCAGACTAACAAATAGAAAGCAATCTAGTCTCTTTAAGTCCTTCACTTATCTTCAAAGTGATTACTCTGTAAAAGGGAGAAATGGCTTGAGTCAGCACTGACATCTTCCACAATTGCAACCAAGTCACCAAATCCTACATGGGACTGCAGGTAAGAAAAGAATTGGATAACGTCATTCCCTTTTATCCCTTTATTTCATTTGGGAAATTTTATTTCTTGAGCAGCTATTAAATACAAGATACAGGTAGGTTGGTACTATGCTAAGCATTGTGATTGACAATGATCATTAAAGTTTTAATCTCCACCCTGAAGTTTATAATCTAATGGTACAAATAATTCTACCATCATCAATTTGCATGTGTGTAAGCCTTTACCATTTACAATATACTTTTTCTTTCATTATATCCCATATTCTTCATAACGACCTTTTCAAAAAGGCAGAGAATTTTTTAACTTTTAGAGTTGTGGAAGCTAGATAAAAGGCACTCATCCATCTAGGGTTAGAATGGAAGCATCATGACAGTCCCTGGCATGAGAGCTAGCTCTTCTCATATAGTAGAAGTATATTATTTACAATGACAATGACCTTCATGTTTCCAAGTCCAACATTCATTCCTTTGTTCTCCTTTTGAGGTCTCAGCGGCATCTGACACGTTTAGCCACTTCTCTTAGTTTCTGTGACACACACCCTCATGCTTAAAACGTTTTTTCTTGGCCTGGCACGGTGGCTCACGCCTGTAATCCTAGCTCTCTGGGAGGCCGAGGCGGGCGGATCGCTCGATTTCAGGAGTTCGAAACCAGCCTGAGCAAGAGCGAGACCCCGTCTCTACTATAAATAGAAAGCAATTAATTGGCCAACTAAAAATATATAGAAAAAATGAGCCGGGCATGGTGGCGCATGCCTGTAGTCCCAGCTACTCGGGAG
>CAUYPO010016429.1:0-12402 GCA_963574435.1 Cheirogaleus major | reverse complement strand
CAGGTATAGGCAGAAAAGGCTCTGAGAGTAATACGGTATTTCTGGTCAGAAGACCTAGAAAAGAGGTCACTATAAAAAGAGGACTGGGAAAAGTGGAAATGATAGGGAATTGCCATCGGCTTCTCCTATTTTTCTTCCTGTTCTACACCAAGGGCAGCCTCAGTCATAAACCTGCAATGTTGAGGCACCGGTGACCCCGGCATCTAACATCCTGAGAGAAAACACAAGAACCAGAAAAAGGGAACCCTGTGGTGCAAAAAACATGGAGGAATCACTTTTATTTTTTCTACTTCTCTCTTTTTTCCATCACTTTTCCCTGAAGGTGGCCCTAGTTATAAAGAATTATGGGTATTATGGTCACTAAAACTTCCAGTTAAGCTTTGTCTTTAGAGTCACATAACTAGAAAAAGAAGCCTCTGGAAGCCAGAGAATTTGAGAAAATTGCTGAGAAGGAAACAACAGGAGATCTAATACTGTGAATAAATCAGCATGTACTGGGGTCATCTCTGAGTGGTACATACACTGGACACACACAAAGCAATGTAGCGAAGGCCTTGAATCCTTAACCGACATTGGAACTGCCACCCAGAGAAGGAGAGATGAAACTTGCTGTCTAAACCTAACAGGATTGAATACCTACAAAAATAAAATAACAACAAAAATCAACATTCTTCAGATGGTTTCAACAGTATAATACTCAAAGTGTTTAGATAAAATCCAAAATTACTTGACCATTCAGAAGTGGCCAGAAAAATCAGGAGAAAATATAATCAACAGATGTCAATCCTGAGATGACCTAGACATAGAAATCAGAGAAAGATTTTAGAACAGCTATTATAACCATGTTTCTAGAAGTAAATACTCTTGAAATTAAAGATAGAAGCTCTCAGTAGAGAAATAGGAGCTACAAGCAGAGAACCAAAGGAAACTTTTAGAACTGAAAAATATGAAATCTGAAATACAAATTCACTAAACAAACTCAAGGGAAATGGCAAAGGAAAGAGTCAGCAAATAAGTATAGATCAATAAAAATTATTCAATCTGAAGAATACAGAGGAACAATATTGAAAAAAATAAACAGAGCCCTAGGGACCTGGAGGAAAATATCAAAAGATCTAATATTCATCTCATTGGAATTTCAGAAAAAGATGAGAAAAAGATTGGCCCAGAAAAACTATTTGAAAAAATAATGGCTAAAAGATGTAAATTATAAAAAGAAAAATATAACATAGGGGAGTAAAAGTATAAAGTTTTAGTTTGCAATTTAAATTGGTCATCAGCTTAAAATCGACTGCTATAACTTTAATATGTTATATGTTAGCCTCATGGTAACCACAAAGCAAAACCTATATTAGATACACAAAAGATAGAAAGAAAAAAGTCAAAGCATGTTACTACAAAAAAATCATCAAATCACAAAGGGAGATTCAAACTAGCCAGAAAACAATTAACAAACTGGCAACAGTAAATCCTTAACTATCAATAATTATCTTGACTGTAAACAGATTAAAGTCTCTAACCAAAGACAGTGAGTGGCTGAATGGATTTTAAAAAAATACATACCGGACTATTCACTGTTACAAGATATTCACTCCAGCTTTAAGGACACAGACTCAAAGTGAAGGTGTGGAAAAAATGTGTCATTCAAATGGAAACCAAAAGAGAGGAAGAGTAGCTATAATTTCATCAGACAAAATAGACTTTAAGTCAAAACCATAAAAAGAGAAAAAAGAAAATAATTTTATAATGATAAAGGGGTCAATACATCAAGAAGATATAACAATGGTAGATATATATGCACCCAACATCAGAGCACCTAAATACATAAAATAAATGTCAATAGATCAGAAGGGAAAGATAGGCATGCAATAATCATGGATAACTTTAATATTCAACTTTCAACAATGGATAGATCATTCACACAAACAGTCAATAGGAAATATTGGATTTAAACTACACTTTAAACAAAATGGAACTAACACATATACAAAACACTCCATCAAACATAAGTGTATACACATTCTTCTCAAGTGCGTGTGGAACATTCTCCAGGATAGATAATATATTAGATAACAAAAAAAAATGTTTAATGTTTAAGAAAATTGAAATTATATCAAGTATCTTTTCTGACCACAATTTCTATAAAAATATAAATTAATAACAGGAGGAAATCTGGAAAATTCACAGTCTGAGGAAATTAAACAACATTATCCTGAACAACTGTTGGGTCAAAGAAGAAATCAAAAAGAAAATTTAAAAATATCTTGAAATAAACAAAAATGAAAACAAAACATATCAAAACTTATGAGAGGCAGCAAAAGCAGTTCTAAGAGGGACATTTATAGCAATAAACACCTACATTAAAAAAGAAGAAAGGACTCAAATAAGCAACCTAATATTACACCTTAAGGAACTACAAAAAGAAGAAAAAACTACGCCCAATCTTGGTAGAAGGAAAGAAATAACAAAGATCAGAGCAGAAATAAATGAAATAGAGGCTAGAAAAACAATAAAAACGATCAGTGAAACTAAGAGTTAGGTTTTTTGAAAAGACAAATAAAATTCACATTTAGTTAGGGTGAAAAAGAGAGACAGAAGACTCAAATTAATAAACAGAAATGAAAGAGGAGATACAACTGATACCAGAGAAATACAAAAAGATCATAAAAGACTACTGTGAACAATTATACACCAACAAACTGAACAACCTAGAAGAAATTAATAAATTCCTAAAAACATACAACTATCAATTCTGACTCCTGAAGAAATAGAAAATTTGAACAGACCAATAGCTAGTAATGATACTGAATTTATAATGAAAAATCTTTCATCAAAGAAAAGCCCAGTACCTGATGGCTTCCTGGTGAATTATATCAAACATTTAAGCAAGAATTAATACCAGTCTGTCTCAAGCTCTCTCAAAAGTTTGAAGAGGAGGGAACACATCCAAACTCATTTTATGAGACCAGCATTACTCTGATACCAAAACCAGACAAAGATATTGTTAGAAAAGAAAATTATAGGCCAATATCCCTAATAGATGCAAAAATAGATGCAAAATTCCTCTAACAAAATAGTTGCACATCAAATTCAACAGCACATTAAAAGGGTCACATACAATGATCAAGTATTTATCCCTGGGATGTAAGGGTGGTTCAACAAATGCAAATCAAAACATGTGGTACACCACATTAACAAAACAAAGGATTAAAATCATATAATCATCTCAATAGATGCAGAAAAAGCATTTGACAAAAATCCAACTCTCAACAAATTAGGTAGAAATAATGTACTCAACACAATAAAGGCAATATAGCACAATCTCACGGCTAACATCTTACTCAAAAGCTGGGAGCTTTTTCTTTAATATCAGGAACAAGACAAAGATGTCTACTCCAACCACTTCTATTTGACATCAGACTGGAAGTCCTAGCCAGAGCAATTAGGAAAGAAAAATAAATAAAAGGGCAAGTGTGGTGGCTCTTGCCTGTAATCACAGTGCTTTGGGAGGCTGAGGAGGGAGGACCACTTGAGGTCAGGAGTTCAATACCAGCCTGAGCAATATAGCAAGACCCCATCTCTAAAAAGACAAGTTTTGTTAAAATTATCCAGGTATACTGGTATATGCCTGGAGTCCTAGCTACTCAGGAGGCTCAGGCAGGAGAATCACTTAAGCCCAGAAGTTCAGTGTGGGAGTAAACTATGATCATATCATTGCACTCCACCCTGGATGACAGAGCAAGACTCCGTTTCTGAAAGAAAGAGAGAAGAAAGAAATAAAAAGAGTAAGAGAAAAAGAGAGAAAGAGAGAGAGAGAGAGAAATGATGAGCATCCAAATTGGAAAAGAAGTACGATTATCTCTATTTGCAAATAACATGATTTTATATAGAAAATCCTTAAAACTCTACCAAAAAAATTAGCACAAGTAAGCTAATTTTAAAATTTTAGCACTAATAAGTAAATTTAGTAAATGTATAGAATACAAAACAACATACAAAAATAGTTGTGTTTCTATACAAAGCAACAAACTATACAAAAAGGAAATTAAGAAAATAATCCCATTTACAACATCAAAAAGAAGAAAATACTTAGGAAAAAATTTAACCAAGGAGGTGAAAGATCTGTATACCAAAAACTATAAAACATTGATGAAAGAAATTTAAGAAGACCCAAATAAATGAAAAGATATCCTGTGTTCATGGATCAATAGAATAAATATTGTCCACATTTCTGTAACACCCAAAGTTATTTACAGATTCAATGCAATCCCTATCAAATTTCACAGAAATACAAAAAACAGTTCTAAAATTTACATGGAACCACAAAAGACCCTGAATAGCTGAAGCAAACTGGATCAGGAACAAAGCTGGAGGCATCACAATTCCTGATTTCAAATTATATTACAAACCTAATCATAATCAAAACAGTATGGTACTAGTGTAAAAGCAGGCACATAAGCCAATGGAAAAAAAATAGAAAGCTCAGAAATAAGCCTATACATACACAGTCAACTATTCTTTAACAAAGTGGCCAAGAATACACGATCAGGAAATGATAATCTCTTCAATAAATGATGCTGGGAAAATTGGATATCCACATGCAAAAAAAAATGAAATTGGATCCTTATCTTACACTATACACAAAAATCAACTCAAAGTGGTTTAAAGATTTAAATAAAAGACTGAAATTGTAAAACTTCTAGAAGAAACCATAGGGAGAAACCTTTATGACATTGGTCTTGGCAATGAATTTTTAGATATGACACTAAAAGCACAGGCAACAAAAGCAAAAATAAATAAATGGAATGACATCAAACTAAAAAAATTTCTTCACTACAAATAAAATAATCAACAAAATAAATAGGCAACCCATGAAATGAGAGAAAAATATTGAAAACCATATATCTGATACAGTGTTAATACCTAAGATATATAAGGAACTCAAGAGTTCAACTCAATAGTAAAAACATACAATCATCGTGATCATCATCACTATTATCATCATGCAATTCAAAAGTAGGCAAAGGACTTGAGTAGACATATTTCCAAAGAAAACATACAAACAGCCAATAGGTATATGAAAAGGTGTCAATGTCATTAATCATCAGGAAAATGTAAATCAAAACCACAATAAAATATCACTTCACAGTTGTTAAGGAGGATATCATCAAAAAGTCAAAAGATAACAAGTGTTAGTTGGGATGTGGAGAAAAGGGAACTCTTTTGTGGTGGGAATGTAAGTTGGTACAGCTGTTATGGAAAACAGTGGGGAGGTTCTTCAAAAAATTACAAGTAGAATTATGTGGATCCAGCTATACTACTTCTGGATGGATGGATAGATAGATAGATAGATAGATAAAATCAGTATATTGAAGAGATATCTGCACTCCTATGCTCACTGTAGTATTATTCACAATAGCAAAGATATGGAAACATAGATGAATAAATAAGGAAATTGTGATTATAGATATAGATAATCTCTAACAGGACATCACTCAGCCTTAATAAAGAAAAAGTGCTGCCATTTGTGACAACTTGGGTAATCTGGAGGACATTATGCTAAGTGAAACAAGCCAGAGAAAGACAAATACTATATGATCTCATTTGTATATATGTGTGTGGAATCTAAAATAAGTGGAACTTGTAGAAACAGTGAGTAGAAGAGTGGTTACCAGGGGTCATGGAGAGTGGGAGAAATGAAGAGATGTTGATCAAAGTGTACAAACTTGCAGTTTTAAGATGAATAAGTTCCACCAAAGACCTAATGTACAGCACAGTGACTATAATAAATACTAATAATAATATATTGTATATTTGAAATTTGTTTGAAAGTTATCCTAAATATTCTCACTACATATACATAAAAGGTAACTATGTGAGGTGGTGAGGTGATGGATATGTTAATTAGTTTGATTGTGCAAGTCATGTCACAATGTATACATATATAAAAACATCACATTGTATACTTTGAATATATACAATTTTTATTTGTCAATTATACCTCAATAGAGCTGGGGGGAGAGAAATAATTGAAAATCATTGAAAATTTCCCAAACTCTGTGAGAGAAATAAATTTACAAAACTCAAAAGGTTCAGAAAATTCCAAATGGGATAAATTCAAAGAAAACTACCATGTTTCCCCAAAAATAAGACAGGGTCTTATATTTATTTTTCCTCAAGAAGGCACCCTAGGGCTTATTTTCAGGGGATGTGTTATTTTTTTAAGTACCATACAACAATCTACATCTATTCAAATATAGTTAAGTGGTCTTCTTCTGGAACATTATCATAACTCTCGAAACCCTGAATTCCATCCTGAATTTCTTACAACTCTATTTCCTTTAGAACCATTGGTCCCAATTTCTCATGTCAATCAATAGAGCTCTCATGGGGCAGATGAAAAGGTCTGCTTGTCTTCTTTACCACTCCATGACAAAATGCATGGGTTAGGCAGATACACTGCATAGCCATGCCCATCACTAGGTCTTATTTTCAGGGTAGAGCTTATATTGCGGAAATGCTTAGAAATCCTGCTAGGGCTTATTTTATGGGTAGGTCTTATTTTCGGGGAAACATGGTATATCCAGATACATCATAATGAATTTTCAGAAAATCAAAAACAAATTTAAAAATACTGAAAGCAGCCAGAGAAAATAACATATTACATCCAGAGGCAAATGATTCAATTGACTGTGAATTTCTCATCAGAAACCATGGAACCCAGAAAACAATGGAACGATATCTTTAAAGTGCTGTAATAAAGTAACTGTCAACACAAAATTCTATATTTAACAAAATATCCACCAGAAACTTTGGTGAAATAAAGATACTTTATAATTAAGAAAAGCTAAGACAATTCATATTCAGCAAAATTGCTCTAAGGAAAAATGCTAAAGGAAGTTCTTCAGGCTAACTAAAAATGATACAAGGTGAAGACTTAGAACTTGAGGACCAAGCAATGATATAATACAATCAAATGAATTCATAATATATATCATATATTTAAATAGAGACAGTTTCTCTCTCTGTTGCCCAAGCTGGAACTCCTGAACCCAAGCAATCCTCTTGCCTCAGCCTCCTGAGTAGCTGAGATTACAGACACAAGCCACTGTGCCTGGCTAAGTTTTTTTTAAGAGATGGGGTCTCACTATGTTGCCCAGTTAGATAATGAATTTCTGGCCTCAAGTGATCCTACCTCCTTGGCCTCCCAAAGTGCTGGGATTACAGGCATGAGCCACCACACATAGCAGAAAATATTTTAAACTACCTAAATATTAAAACAGAACATGTCAAAAATTGGGGGGTAAAATTAAAGAAGTGCTTGTAGGAAAAAGTTATAGCTGTAAGTGTGTATGTTAGAAAAGAAGAAAGCCTTTAAGTTTATATGCTAAGCTTATATCTTAAGAAACTAAGAAAATAAGAGCAAATTAACACAAAATAAACAAGAAGAAGAAAAAAATTAAGTTAAGAGCATAAATCATTAAATTAAAAACACAGAAATAGAGACAATTTATAAAATAAATTACATTAAAATAGTAAAATGATTGATAACCTCTAGCCAGACTGAGAAAGAAAAATGAGAAAGAACACAAATTATCAATATCAAGAATGAAAGAGAGGATATCACTGCAGGTACTACAGACATTAAAAGGATACAAGGGAATCCTACAAACAATTTTATGTCCATACATTCAACAATTTAAATGAAATGGAAGGAATCCTTAAAGACAAACTATCGAAACTCACTCAAGAAAAAATAAATAATTGAATGGTCTATTCTATTAAAGAAACTGAATTTGTAGTTAAAAACATGCAACAAAAAAAAAACTACAGGCCCACAGAACTTCACTGCTAAACTCAATCAAACAGTTAAGGAAGAAATAATATCAATTCCACATAATCTTCTCCAAAAAATAGATTAGAAGAGAATGTTTTCTAAATCATTTAATGAGGCTAGCATTACCATGATACCAAAATCAGACAAAGATATTGTATGGAAAAAACATACAAATCAATATCCTTCATGAACATAAGTATAAAAATTCTCAATGAATTAACAAATCAAATCCAGGAACAGATAAAAAGGAAAAAATACGATGAACAAAAGAGGCTTATCCCAGAAATGCAAAGATGTTTCAACATTTTAAAATCAATTAGTGTAAGTCATCATATTAACAAATCAATAAACTAAAAACTGTATGATCATCTCAATACATACAGACAAACATTTGACAAAACTCAACATCAAGTCATGATTTAAGAATTTTAAAAAATCTCTCAGCAAATTAGAAGTAAAAGGAAACTTTCTTGACCTGATCAGAAGCAGCTATTAAAAGTGTATAGCTAGCATCATTTATGGGGAAATAATGAATACTTGAGATCAAGACAAGGCCAGCTGCTCTTACTACTCTATCTGACACTGTACTTGAAGTCCTAGTAGAGCAGTAAGACAAGAAAAGGAAATTTAATAAAAACACAGATTGAAAAGGAGGAAATAAAACTGTTTTTATTCAGATGTTTGTGTATGTAAAAAATTTTAAGGAATCTACAAAAAGGCCCCTAGAAGTAAACTAAGGAAGATTGCAGAATAGAAGGTCAATATACAAAATCAATTATGTTTCTTAATAACAGAAATGAGCAATTAGAATTCAAAATATTAGGTGCTATTTACAATAGCACAAAAATAAAATATTTAGGTATTATATATTTACAAATATATACATGTTTGATAGCATACACATCTATACATACATACATAGGACATATATGCTGAAAACAACACACCACTAATGAGAAAAAAAATCAAAAGAGACCAAAATAAATGTAGAAAGGTACTATATTCGTGAATTGGAACACTAAATATTGTTAAGATGTCATTTCTTCCCAAGTTGATATACAGATTCAATGCAGTTCCACTCAGAATCACAACAGGATTTTGTGTAGATATCAAAAAGCTGATCAAATTTATATGAAAAAGCAAAGAAACCAGAATACCCAAAACAGTTTTAAAAAAGAATGAAGTTTGATTTTCATGACTTACTATAAATGACTGGTCCTCAATCAGAGGCAATTCCCCCCAACCTCAGGGGATATTTAGTAATGTCTGAAGACATTTTTATTGATACATGATAATTGTACATATTTATGGAGTACATATCATGTTTTGATACATGCACATAGGGTGTAATGATCAAATCAGGGTTACTGGGATATCCATCATCTCAAACATTTATTATTTCTTTGTGTTGAGAACCTTCTGAAATCTTCTCCTTTAGCTATTTTGAAGTATACAATAAATTATTAAAAACCATAGTCACTGTACTGTGCTACCAAATACTAGAACTTCTATCTAACCATATGTTTGTACCCATTAACCAACCTCTCTTCATTCCCCCACCCCTCTACCCTTTCCAGGCTCTGCTAACCCCCATTTTATTCTCTTCTCCATGAGATCAACCTTCAGCTCCTAATATGAGTAAGAACATACAATTTTTGTCTTTGTGTTGGGCTTATTCCACTTAACATAATTACTTCCAGGCTCATCTGGAGACATTTTTGATAGTCACAACTGAAGGAATCCTACTAGCATCTAGTATTAATACCTGGAAGCCAAGCATGAGACTAAAATCCCTATGATGCCCCAACAACAAAGAATTATCTGGCCCAAAATATCAATAATGCTAAGGTTGAGAAATCGTGCAATAAAACTATAGTAACAAAGACAGTATGGTATCGGCAAAAGGATAGAAAACTAGATTAATGGATGAAATTAAGAGTCTAGATATAGACGCACACAAATTGATTTTGACAAAGATGAAAAGTCAATTTACTGGAGAAACAATAGTCTTTTAATCAAATAGTGCTGGGGAAATTGCATATATATGTTCAGAAAAATTAGTCTTGTCCCATACCTCATACCTTGTTAAAAAAAAAAAAAAGTTAACTCAAAATAGATCAGGGACTTAAATGTAAAACTTCTAGAGGAAAACACAGGAAAAAATCTTTGTGTACTTGGGTTAGGTAAAGAGTTCTTAGGCACCAAAAGCAATACCAAAAATATTTAAAAACTGATACTTTCTCAAAATTAAAACCTTTTGCTCTGTAAAAGACACTATTAAGCAAATTAAAAGACAAATTAGTTCATGAAAGAAAATGTTTGCAAATCACATATCAGACAAAGAATTTGTATCCAAAAGAAAGAACTCTCAAAACTCAACAATATTAAAACAAATAACCCAATTTGAAAATGGGCAAAAGATTTGAACAGACACTTGACCAAGGAAGATGTGTTGATGGTAAATAAGCATAGGAAAAGATGCTCCGAATCATAAGTCATTAGGGAAGTGAGATACCACTATACACCTATTAGAATTCTAAAGTTTTAAAAAAGCCTATAACAAGTGCTGGAACTCTTTTATCAATATATTAATATTAATGATATAGCCACTTTAGAAACAATTTTCCATTTCTTATAAAGTTAAATAAACACACATGTATCATTTAATCCAGCAATCTCACTCCTAGGTGTTTAACCCAAGAAAAATGAAAATGTGTTCATACTAAACCCATTTGCAAATGTTTGTGGCAGCTTTATTTACTCACTAAAACCTAGGGAAAAACCAAATGTCTTTCAACTGTTTCAATAGATAAACAGATTATGATACATCTGTGCAATGGAATATCATTCAGCAACAGAAAGGAAGGAATTATTGATACATGAAAAAACATGAATGAATCTCAAATAAATACATTATGCTGAGTGAAAAAGCCAAACTGAAAAGCTATATTATATCTGATTCTATTTCTAGCACTTTCTGGAAAAGGCAAAACTGTAGGAACAAAAAGCATATCAGTGGTTGCCAGAGGCTGGGGGCAGGGAGAGTTGGCTATAAGTGAGTAGTATGAGGAATTTTGGGGGTTGATGGAACTGTTCTGTATCTTAAATGTGGTAGTAATACATAACTCTATGCATTTGTCAAAACTCATAGAACTATTATATATATTAGAGTGAATTTTAATATATATAAATTAAAAATAAATAAAATAGAGTAAAAGAGATGGAGATAATTATATCATTGGGTTTTTCAAGTGTTCAAAAGAAATTATTTAGAAGATTTGAACATTCTCCATGAAATGAAATGAGCTGGTTTGGTTACATGATCTCTAAAGTCCATTTAATCTTAGAAATGAGATTATTCTGTGATTTTATATTATATACACATCCTATGTGGGAGGACATACCAAGGAGATCAACAATTTCATTTTTACTGATGATGAGGAGGAATACACATTCTCTCTTTGAGTAAAATAAAATACAGCAACTTTTATTAATAGATCCAAGTCTTCATTATTCATGTCAGAGCAGCTGACATGCCAAATATGAAAAATAATAAGATACTCCTACACATGTTTTATTTTTTTGTAGAATTTTTCTAATAGTTTTTATTTAAGTATTTCCCTCTTTTATCTGAATAACTATAATTTGAATAGAGTATCAATTTCTTTTCCTGAGGAAGCTTTATATGAACCCAAAACTACTGTGTAACATTTAAATACTGGTATAGAATAAATCATATCAACACACATAGCTTTTTCATAATTCTTGACAAATTTTAACTTCAGTAAGAACCCAGTATGAAATGCAAGTAAGCATTTAATCTACTTGCAGTTCTAAGCCACTTTATTATTTAACATGTGTATGCAGTTTTGACATTAGTATTCAGAGACATGCAGAGAAGTTCCCAGAAATGAAGTTCATTAACTGTGTAAATGAGCTGTGAACTAATGCAAACCCTCAGACAATCATAGAGCTGAAGAAGACCATGCTGATCATCTGGTTCAAATGCCTTCATGTACAAACCAGAAGACTGAAACCCTGAGAAGGAAAATGGCTGGTTTGTCAAGCGTACATGACTTACACCCTGGGGAGCCAGAACTTTACAAATCAAGTCAAACAAAACGATTGCAATTGTTAACAGCTCACACTGAAATCTCAGGGTACCTTCAATTAAATTGATCAACACACTTAAAAGATTATTACTCTTAATTTTTTATTGTATTTTTTTTCAAATTTTTTATTTCAACATATTATGGGGGTACAAATGTTTAGATTATGAATATTACCTTTGCCCTCCCTTCCCCCCTAGTCAAAGCTTCAAGCGTATCCATCCCCCAGACGGTGCACCTCGCACTCATTATGTATGTATATACCCATCCTCTTCTGCCCCCTCCCATCTGCCCGATGCCCAAAGAATGTTATTCCTATATGTGCACTTGGGTGTTGATCAGTTAAAACCAATTTGATGGTGACAAAGGCTTTTAAAGAATGAGGGCTTGAAAGCACAAAGCTTCAGGGGCCTCACGGGGCCTCAGGATAAAGGTAATGGCAATTGTATTGAGTCC
>CAUYPO010016425.1:0-11551 GCA_963574435.1 Cheirogaleus major | reverse complement strand
TTTTCTTGTTAATTCTTTTGAGTTCTAGATAGATTCTTGTTATTAGACCTTTATCAGAAGTGTAGAGAGCAAATATTTTCTCCCATTCTGTGGGTTGTCTATTTGCTCTAATGATAGTTTCTTTGGCCGTGCAGAAGCTTTTTAATTTGATCAGATCCCATTTGTTTATTTTTGTTGCTGTGGTGATTGCCTTGGGGGTCTTCCTCAAAAATTCTTTGCCTAGGCCGATGTCTGAGAGGGTTTTCCCAACATCTTCTTCTAGGATTCTTAAGGTTTCATGCCTTAGGTTTAAATCTGTTATTCATCTTGAGTGGAGTTTTGTCAGAGGTGAGAGGTAGGGATCCAGATACATTCTTCTACATGTAGCTATCCGGTTTTCCCAGCACCATTTATTGTAGAGAGATTCTTTTCCCCATTGTATATTTTTGTCTGCTTTATCAAAGATTATGTTACTGTATGCAGATGGTTTCATCTCTGGAATCTCAGTTCTATTCCAAACATTGATGCTTCTGTTCTTGTGCCAGTCACAGGCTGATTTAACTATTATTGCTTTATAGTACAGCTTGAAGTCAGGATGACTGACACCTCCCAGTTTGTTCTTTTTTACTTAAAACTGCTTTGGCTATATGTGATTTTCTCTGGTTCCATACAAAGTGAAGAATTACTTTTTCTAGATGTGTAAAGAATGCTGGTGGTACTTTGATGGGGATTGCATTAATTCTGTAGATCACTTTAGGTAATATTGACATTTTGATGATATTGATTCTACCAATCCATGAACAAGGTAGATTTTTACATCTGTTTACATCTTCTACAATTTCTTTTTTTAGCGTTTTGTAGTTCTCCTTGCATAAGTCTTTCACATCTTTCATTAAATATACTCCTAGATATTTAATTTTCTTTGGGGCTTGTGTTTTTTATTTGAGTTTCTGTTTGACAGTTCTTGGCATATATGAATGCCTCTGATTTGTGTATATTGATTTTGTAACCTGAAACTTTACCGAATTCATGTATCAAATCTAGGAGTCAAATTCATTTATCAAATCTAGGAGTGTCTTGGATGAATCCATGGGGTTTTCTAGGTATAATATCATGTCATCAGCGAAGAGTGAGAGTTTGATCTCTTCTGCTCCCATGTGGATGCCCTGAAATCTGCTCTCTTGCCTGATGCTATGGCTAGGACTTCAAGCACTATGTTGAATAGAAGAGGAGATAGTGGGCATCCTTGTCTAGTTCCAGTTCGA
Organism: Cheirogaleus major; assembly: GCA_963574435.1. Lineage (NCBI taxonomy): Eukaryota > Metazoa > Chordata > Mammalia > Primates > Cheirogaleidae > Cheirogaleus > Cheirogaleus major. The sequence continues at coordinate 10,307 of CAUYPO010016425.1, read as the reverse complement.
AGAGGGAATGGTTTCAATTTTTTCCCATTCAGTATGATATTGGTTGTGGGTTTGTCATAAATAGATTTGATAAATTTAAGGTATGAGCCGCCTATGCCTATTTTACTTTATATCTTTTAAAATTATATCATCCTGGGTGGACTTGATTTAATTAATTGGAAGGGCATTGAAAGTGGGTTGGCTCTTCCTGTGTTCAGAGACTCCAAACATCAGCATGTGCTCATGAGTTTCCAGCCTAATTATTATTATTTATTATTTTTTTACCACATCCCTCCAGCCTAATAATTATTAATATGATTATTTCTTCCTGTTTTCCTTGCTAACTTCTGCTTATTTAAGCCCCACATTGTGTAAAATTATACCTTGTAAATATATATATAATATAATTTATTTATGAGAGCTAAATAACAATTACATTCTACTTTATTTTTATGTTTTTTTAATATTAAATTATTTTTATGTTTATATATGGAATAATTTATAAATATATGGAAAAATGTTACAATCGTTATGATAAATGCTACCCTAATGTCTAAATTATGTGATATGTATTCCATCAATTTTCTGGAAAATTCACATCTTAACAACTGTTGTCTTCCATAGTTAAAGAAACATGACAGAAGAATTAGAAATATTTTATACCTTATGATTATTAAGAGCCCAAAATTTGAAGACAATAACAACTAGATATGAATCCTGGCTCTGCCATTAAATAGGCATATATAAAATGTATATATAAAAATCTTTGTAAACTTCAATTTTCTCATCAATTATGAAAGGACAATAATTGCAGTGGACTGTAAGATAACTATAATATGCTACTGTTCCTCACATAAGGAAATAAATACATTATCCAATACTTAAACTTGGGCTGACCTTGTGACTTGTTTTGTTCAATGGGAGAGTTTGCAAGTGTGTCCTACAAAGATGCATGAGAAGGACTTGCACTTTGAGGAAAATTTGCTACTCTTGGGATGTCTGCCATTGTGACTACATGAAAAAAAATTCTATTTAGCCTATTGAAAGATGGGAGATACATGGTCCTTTGATTTCTGTCACTGCAACTAGGAACTAACCAATTTTTGTCTTCTATGAAATTTTCGTCCCAAGAACGGCAGGATTACATTTTTTCCTAACAGATTGAGTTGGTGTAGTGCATTCTTGGTTATCAAAATACTCACATATCTTTGGGATTTTCAATTGGTAAATATTCATGATGTGTGAAAAAGCATGATGCATACTCTACTACTCGATCCCATAAAATTGGATGTTGTGTATGTGTCAGGATCTAGAAGGACACGTCCAACTGTAAACTGCTTGTGATTGTGGATGACTTTATTCTTTGCTTTTTATGTTTTTCAGTTTCCTATGTTGCATATGTTAACTTTTAAAAAAGCTAAAGTTTATTTTAAAAACTTGAAAAAAAAAAGGTAAGGAGGAGAGCTTTCTTGAAAAGGAAAACATAAAGAAGGAAACTTAAAGCATTGGAGAACAGGGGGGAAAAGGTGAAAGTAGCTGAAGCACAGAGGGGGAAAATGGTGCAAGTTGAGGCAGGGGCAAGAAAATGTTAAGGAACTCAGTTTTATCTCATGAGAAATAGGATGTCAAGAAAGAGTTTTAATTGTGGATTAACATTATCAGTCACCCTGACTGCAGAGGGAGGTTCATTTACAGAGTGCATATGGGTAGAGATGCCATTTGTTGCTATAGTCTAGAACACGATCTTTCTGAGGCACATGATCTAATGTAGGGTCCATTGAGAGAGAAGATGCAGATGAAATCAAGAAATTTTAATGTGTTTTGCTATTTCCTAAGTTAAAAAATTAAATTTAATTAATTAATTAATTTTAAAACGTTTATTGGTAGAACTGACAGGACTTGGATATGGTTGTTGAGAGACAGTGAGGTGTCAATGAGTACTTCTGGGTGATCTAAACCAAGTCTCTAGTTGCCACAGTGACTAAAAGCCTCATCTTTCTTGTTAGATTGTAAGGTCCTTAAGCATATTCACTGTGTCTTGCTTAACTTTCATGTAGAAGGCAATTCAAAAAGCGTTTGTTGAATTTAATGAATGCACATTGAATTTCTCAGAATAATTTTGATGGGTGAATGGTCTTCTGATAACTCTTTTTGAACTAGGTACCCTGAACATCACAGTCCTTCGCCCTTTTCATGAAGCATCACCATGGCTAACGAAGAAGGAATTAGATACAATTGTTCCTCCTAATCTCCGGTCAAGGTCATGGGAAACATTTCCTGCAGTTGAGGTATAAAAGTGACTTTTATACCTGAGAAATATTTTCTGCTGAAAAGTCACTTTATTTCATATGTATCTATCAATGGACTGGAGTCTCAGGTCTCCTCCCATATATTCATATATTTTCATCCTTATATAAATAGTTAATGGGCTCAAGGAGTTTTATGTTGAATATCCTAACATTTGTAGATGTGGCGGTAACATTTTAGAGGAATATTCCTAGCTAATTCAGTTTTATTTCTTTTATCCTATATTTCAGGCTTGAACATCTTTCTATAATATGACAATATCCTTTCTGAGTAACCCAAGTTACACCTCTCCCATCATGGAATTCTTGATATGATGCCATACAGAAATCTTCCCCCCATCATGTGTTAGTTTTAACACATAATTTTAGATCTTTCACTCTACCTCTATTTTCTTTTTTTTTCCTTTTTTTCCTTTTATTTCATCATATAATGGGGGTACAAATATTCTTAGGGTTACATACATTGCCCCTGCCACCTCTCCCCCCACCCACGTGCCAGGGCTTCAAGCGTGTCCAATCCCCAGGTGGCGCGCAACGCACCCATTATGTAAGTATACATCTCCTCCCCCCTCCCGCCTGCCCTCCACCCGACAAAAGTTTTTTTTTTTTTACATTTTGTTTACATTGTATATCTTTGCCTCTCCCTAGAAGGGTTAGAGGTATGCCCTTCTCCCCAACAATGCTCGCCACATCCCTATGATGTGGGTCTCGCCCCCCCCACTGGTGAACACTACCACCATTTGAGCACCATAGTTTTAAACAGTCAGTACCAATTTGATGGCGAGTAGATATGGAGTCCATATTCCATATCTTGTGTCACCTCACTTTGGATAACAGGCTTAAGCTTTATCCAGGATAGCATAATGGTGCTAGCTCACTGTCGTTTCTTTCACTCTACCTCTATTTTCCTTCATATATTAAAAATGCACAAACTGAGCATATAAGAATAATGTGAAAGATTACTTATGGATTTGCAACTGTAATGTTAGAAAGTAACATTGTAATTATGTCTGATTAGAGAAGCCTCACCTAAAGTTTTTTTAAAGATGAAAGAAAATATCTTGGGCAAGAATCATGAAGTCCTGCATCTTGCCAGATTTGCCATTTTATTTTGCAAGCAATTTATGTAGTATGTCCAGCATATTGTCAGATGTTAAATTATTAAATCAATGAAGATATAGATAATGAGATCAGAGAGAGATACTAATGTTAAGTAAAAAGGAAAATGTTTTTGAGTTATGATGATTTTTGCTGCCCTACACTAAATCTTGTAATAGCAAGAGCACAGATGCTGAACACTTAAGATAACAAAGACCTCCTACCCCTATGGTTTAATTTGGTGGCTGTAATCCTCATGATGAGATGGAGGTGACTTCTAGTCCTGGTTCTACGACTTAAGAATGTGTATTGGAGACAAGTCACACTGGATCTCCATTTCCTTCTCTGAAAATGAGGAGATCACACCATTGTGACCACATGGCTCACTAAGGCTATATCCAAGTTGAAAGTACTACATGATGACAAAGGATATGCCCATCTGTGATCAATGAAGGAATTTTATTCTCTTCCTCTGAAACTCTTATGTTAGGAACTTCTACACCTGATAGGAGTAGCCCAGCCCCAGCAAGCCCCTGCGTGGTTGTCACTGGCCAGGCCTTTTAAAATGAAGCACATCAGGCACACTTCAGGATATAGGTCAGCAAAGCACACCATTCCTGAAAAACAATTACAAGTATAAGATAGAGATGTAAGTTCACTCTAAGGCAGATATTTCTGCCCACAAGATCCTGAGAAGGTTCTGGAGGCATGCTTAATCCAGAATGAGCTCAAAGGCCATCTAGATCTATGGAATGATTTCTCTCTCAAAGAATCTTTCTAGGTCAAAATTAACATGGAACCAGAAAGTTAAAGACTGCTTAATTCCAAATGTCTGTTGGATATCTGTGGGTATAAGGTAATAGTCACATATGTTTGTCATAAGCTAGGCTGCTATTGAATTATCATAGTACAGCATTGCTCAGGGATTTTAAAATATGCAGATTCTTGGTAACACACATAAAGACGAAAGCTTGCCCAATTTTATTGTCAGTTTTCCTTACATTTGCAGAACATTTTAAGGCTAAGGATCCTTTTTGTTCACCATTGTATCCCTAACAGGTGCTTCCTGATATAGCTATCCACGTAATAAGTATTGAGTAAAAAAATAAATTAATTAAATAAAATAAATCAAACATTCTTATTTCTTTGGTGGTACTTTTGATTTGTTTTGTTAACAGAAAAAAACTCCAGGACCTCCATTTGGCACTCAGATTTGGAAGGGCCTTTACATTGGGTCCAAGCAGCAGCTAGTGAGTGCCCCAGCACCTATACTCAAGGGCCCCAAAGTGCTACAGATGCGCCAGTTCATTCAGCACGAGGTCATAAAGGATGAGGTGAAACTGGGGCTGCAGGTTTCCCTTAAGGTAATGGAATCCAGGTAACCTGACCCAAATGAATCAGGAACGGGGCAATCATTGCTCTTGGTTTTCTGAGGAACTTAAAATTATATAATTCTACCAATATTTATCTAGTGCAGCACAAGAATGTCAATCTTCCAGAGAGTAGAAGATTGAGAGGTAGAAAATACTTAATGGTTCCCATAAGGTATAGAAATGTTTTTAGCATATGCACAGGCATAAAGGTATAGAAATTAAAGAGTCCCCAAAGACACTGAGAATGTAAGAAACTTTTATATGTGATTGCTATATGGAGTCCTCCGTCTTTCTCACTATATAGAAACCTGGTCTAGTGACTGCTAGAAAGAGATAGAATCACACATTAACCTAATACGTGTCCATAGATGAAAAGGATTGTTGGCTTTGGAAGTGGTCTAAGAATTTGTAAATACGTAGTTAATTGTGTGATCATATCTGATAATGTCTCACTCTAGTTCGTTAACTCCCTTAGAACAGGGATTATATGTATTTTGTTTATAGTTATATACTCAGCACCTGGCATAGAGAAGGGGATCATTATTTATGAAAATGGATCAAATACTTATGGAAAAAATTAAGTATATTTCTCTTGGAAGCAAAGGCATGGACTAGGCAAATTCCATTCACAGGTAAAAATAATAAAGACTATACCTGAAAGGATCCTATAAATCATCTAACCCAACTCTGTCCATTTTATTGATGAGGACACTGAAGCACAGAGTTAGTAGCATAGCAGGGCCTCTCCAAGGTCCCCATACAGTTCTATCCTATGGCCCTAAAGCTTTGCTTTCAGACTTTTCAGGCCTTTGCATATTAACATATTAAGGAAAAGGCTTTCTAGATTGCTTGACTAGTTGGTTATTGAGCATTGTGAATTTATATATTCTTAATCGTTTTGTAATATTTCAAGTTGATGTTGACTATTTTGGTGTCTCTACCTTATTCCCTGTTTTAATCGATTTATTTTATTCTGCTGATCTAGAATTATATAAACCATATTCTAAAGAAAGAAGATGAGTTACATGAAATGACAGTTAAAGATTCCAGAACAGAGGAGGAGAGGGGCAACGCTGCTGATCTCCTCAAGCTGGTTATGGTGAGAAAATGTTTTCTGTATCAGTGTTGTTACTATTGTTTCAGTATGAGATGCTTCAAGACAAAATATCATAAGGAATAGCTGTTTCTTCAAAGCATTTGCTCCCTCCTCGTAATTTCTAATATCTGTGGGAATCTGTGTTTCTTTATATATTGAATTTTCTAAATATTAATTCCTTTTAGGCTCTTCCTTTGATCAAAAATAATTCTGAAGGCCATTAAATAAAAATTTTTATTGTCTTCAGAAGAGATTGATATTCATTGAAATGCTGAGTGAATTAATGAATGAAATAGAAAGAAGAAGAGGAATTTCTACAACTTAAAATGATTTCCATTTTTAGAAATTTGTTACATGAAAGGAAGGACTTAAAAAGCAAATTTTATATTGGTATTAGAAAACTATTTCATTTTATAGTAATCCTTACAAAAGATCAATTTGAACATATAAAGAATGCTTCTAAACAAACTGAGTTTTGTATATAATATAATCATCATCATTAAGTCATTATATCTTCATTTCAGTCTTTCCCTAAAATGGAGGAAACTACAAAAAGTCATGTTACTGAAGGTAACTAGCATTTAATATTTTTCTGTAATGTATTTACAAATTTCAAAGGAATGATCTTAAATACACTTATTAATCATTCTTTTATCTGATAACAAAGCACCAAGTTCTGTCACTCTGTTCCTGTACTGGCCATGTTGTGTTGTAATGGTTTATTCTGCCTGTATTATTCTGCCTGAGTTGTGAGGTCCTTGAAAACCGTGATTGCCTCGAATTCATCTTGAACTTTTATCTGTTGAGTGAAAAATGTTGACATTTGACTTTTATGTAAACCTCAACTATTTATAGCATAGCTAAGGTGTAGGAAAGAAACAGTCAACCAACAAACAACCCCCCACATACACACACACAGAACTTTGAGCAACTTCAAAGTTAGCACCAAAAACCTTGCATTGACTTACCCTATGTGTAGCACAAGCAGTTCACTCTTAGACCTCATTCAAAGAGTATTTATTTGGGATATACACAGCCCCAACAAACATGGTTATGTGGTTTCATAGTTCACAACAAACATGCAGTGTGGAATTTGGTGGGTTTTTGTTTTGTTTTATTTTATTTTATGTTATTTGCCGTATGGCAAAGGTCACAAACTGGCAACCAGGGCTTCATTGAGCCCACAGATGTGTTTTGTGTATCCTCCACAATGTTTGCTCGTATAGTTGTTTTTGTTGCTATTTGTCTAGATTTTTCTTCTCTTGAAACATCACATTACCACAAGTGGCATTTGGCTGAAGGTAATTAGAATCTGTCCCTTTAGAATGACTATCATAGAAGAACCCATCACAATCCCCGATGTCTCTCTGTCCTTACACTCTTGTCACTGTTTTACCTGGGCAGTTCCTGTGGTAGGGTTGTCAAATTTAGTGAATAAAAATACAGAAGTCTCAGTTAAACTTGAATTTTAGATAAACGACATGGATATTTAACCCCTCCAAATCTCATGCTGAAATTTGATCCCCAGTGTTGGAGATGGGGCCTAATGAGGAGGTATTTGGGTGGATCTCTCAGGAGTGGCTCGGTACCTTCCTGGAGGTAGTGAGTGAGTTTTGGCTTTATTAGTTCCTGCAAGAGCTGATTGTTAAAAAGAGCCTAGCAACTCTCCCCACCAGCCCCCACCCTTGCTTCCTCTCTCACCGTGTAATCTTTGTACGCAGCGGCTCCACTTCACCTTCCACCATGAGTGGAAGCAGCCTGAAGCCCTCCCCAGAAGTAGACAATAGCACCACACTTCTTATACAGCCTGCAGAACTTCTTTTCTGCAGCCAAATAAACTTCTTTTCTTTATAAATTACTCAGCCTCAGGTATTCCTTTTTAACAACACTAAACAAACTACAACAAAGTATGTCCCCAATATAGCCTGGGACATACTTATACTAGAAAATGATCTAGCTGAAATTCAAATTTAACTGGGTGCCCTATACTTTATCTGGCAATCTACCCTACAGCATTTGAATTTATAACCTCTGGCACAAGGGAACAGGCACAACAGAGGTAACCACAGAGGCTGCCCAATAGTGAAAGACAAACTAAATATATATTTTAAACAAACAGATTCAAGAGGTGAATAGCCTCTTCCATAGTTCCTGACATTAGTAATGGTGATCCTAAGTCAACATTTCCCCAAAGTAGTTCCTAAAACACTAGTCTATTACAAGGTTCCATCAAAAAAGAGTTTTTTACTAAAATAAGTTTGGATAATGCTACGTATTATCTTATTCTTTTAGAATCACAATGTTTATTAACTAATTAAGGAAGCAGAAAAGTCCTACAGTAATGAAATATATTCTACCTTATATAAATCAGTGTTTCCCAAGCATATAACCATGGAACATGGACGTGGTTTTTTTTTTAATCTTTTGTTGGCATCCCACTGAGACTATGTTCTGTGAATAAACTCTGAGAATCACTGCCCAAATTATCAAACAATCATTGTCTTATATTCATGTCCTTAGATTCATAAACAGGTAAATGTTTAGAAAAATAATTTTAATATGACAGTTAATTTGTTTTAAGATTTGCTGTTTCAAATATGAAGAAATTCAATTAAGTGGAAAACTGCTTCCCCTAATGACATGGGATAAATGAGGTGTTACTGCATTTTGATTATAAATGTAATATGTTTTCTAGTAGGACACTTTATAAAAGTAGTTTAATTTACTATTGTATTAGAACATGGTCATGAAAATCCTTAATAAACACTTGACAGATTAAATATAGCTCTTAAAAATCATCTCAAATAAATAATCAGTTACTTATTGTGTGTCGTTCTATAAAGAAGTGGAGATAAAAGTTAAATGCATCTATTTTTAAAGTTGCAGCCCACCTAACTGCTTTATTCAAGCAATCTTTGACTTCTACTGCAAAAGTTCCATCAAACACATTTGGTAAAGATTTATTGGAAAAGAAATGGAGGTAAGCTAATTCAATAATATATTCTAACTAGTAGTAGGAATTCTATTCCTAGTAGTAGGAATACAGTGATTGAGGAAACAGAAAGATGCAGGTATCCTAACTTTGGGTGCCAACATCAATGAATTGATAGCCCTTCATCTCCTATACTGTTAATAATCCATCATATAGTGCTGTTTCTCTTTTATTGTTTGTAAGCTGAGATCATTTCCCCTTTTCATCATACTTTAAATTCTTTCTCATAGGCACACACAATCCTCAAAGAGCTGGAAAGAAAAGATAGACCAAAAGAGGTAATTCTACCCTGAAATATACATAAGCATGTGAAAAGGCCCATAGTCATAGAATCTTAGAGTGGAATCTTAGAGTGGAATGGGCTGAAAGGTCCTACCACCTAGGCTTTCAGCTGTTATTTGACTCTCTTCTACAATATTTATGCCACATGGTCATTCAGCTTCTGTGTGATGATGTCACTATCTCTTGTGGAAACCCATTTGACTGTTAAATAAGTCCTCTTCCTCTCCTAAGCAAGGAAGCTCTTAATGTCCTCTCTGTGCTTCTGGTAATTCTAATATATTAACATATATTCTGGAACTTAATGCAGAACATGGTCATAAATTTTCAAGGATTCTTACAATTCACATGAGGAATGTGCTCTAAGTATAGTGTGGTTTGGTTCTTTTCAGTCCTAGCCAGGGATTTTGACTCCAGCTCTCTTACCATAAAGAAAGGAAGCTAGATCTGTTTGTTAAGTATGTAGTAGTACAGGTGATAGTATCATACACATTTGCATAGCTCTTCTTCAAAATGACTCCAGGATTTATGCTTCTTCATAAAAATGTCAGGGTAATCTTGTGAAATGTATTAGGGAAGTGGTGGGATAAAACTTTAAGTCTTATGGGTCACCTGCCATGTACAAGGTCAAACTAGAATAGATATACTGTCTGCAGGGGAGGAAAGCTATCAAGTTTCATGTGACATAGGAGTCTTCATAAGGAAATGAAGACTCAAAAAATGGTTGAATTTGAGTATTTTTATGCTAGGTTTCATGAAGAATGGAGAGTCCTGCTTCCAAGAGACTCCTAGATTTGATAAATGAATTTGGTAAGGTTTCAAGCTATAAAATCAATATACACAAATCAGAAGCATTCATATATGCCAAGAACCATCAAGCAGAAACCCAAATCAAAAACGCAATACCCTTTACTATAGCCTCAAAGAAAATCAAATATCTAGGAGTATATTTAACCAAAGATACAAAAGATTTATACAAGGAGAACTACGAAACACTAAAAAAAGAAATTGCAAATGATTTAAACAGATAGAAAAATCTACCTTGTTCATGGATTGGTAGAATCAATATCATTAAAATGTCAATATTACCTAAAGTAATCTACAGAATCAATGCAATCTCCATCAAATTACCATCAGCATTCTTTACAGAGCTAGAAAAAACAATTCTTCACTTTGTATGGAAC
>CAUYPO010016419.1:0-17293 GCA_963574435.1 Cheirogaleus major | reverse complement strand
GACGGCCACCAGCGGCATGGAGGGGGGGAGACGCACGTCTTGAGCACCCTCCCTGGTGTCTCCTTTCACCCTCACAACGACTGTGACTGAGGGCTGGCATCAGCCCATGTGGCAGATGAGGAACCTGGCATGGAGAGGCTACCAGGGCCACAGAGCCGGGGTGTGGCCGAGCTGAGCTGCCGGTCCCAGCCCGCCTTACTCCCAGCCACTTGGCCTTCCCACGACCCCCAGCGAGAGGCACACACAGGCACACACACTGTCCTGTTCCCCAGCGGCTCAGCGCAGGGAGAGAAGGCAGGGGCCAACATGTAGAGCCGAGGGGCATGGAGGACACCCTGGGACAGGGGTGAAGACGCAGGGAGGGAGGATACGTGGTTTATCCCTCCCTATGGGAATGGATTTGGGGCAAATACACATTCCAGGTTCCATCCCCAGATCATCTGGGAGTGGGACTGAGGAATCTGCATTTACAGAAAGCTCCTCGGAGGAGCAAGGTGTGCTGATGTCTGCACCTTACCTGGAAACGCATCAGAAAAACAAGATAAATCAACGATGGATAGAGGGAGGGACTGATGGATAAGATGGGGTAAAGCAAACAGAGCAACGTGTAAACTGAGGAATCTAGAAGGTGGGTAACATTGTTCACTGTACCATTCTTGTTACTTTCTGCAAGTTAGAAAAATTTTACAACATGATGCTGAGGTAAAAAGCTCCCAAGTGACTGGGATGATTGGGCAGGTCTGGGACCACGATTGCAGGGGGAAGGATCCCTTGGAAAACTCTTGGCTGCCCTGGGAGGCCCCCTGCCCCCAGGGCCCTGACTGCCACATTCCAGCCGCTGGCCTCTGGTCTCCAGCTTCACAGCAAGCCCAGGCGCCCAGCAGCTGGACCAGGCACTGCCTTTCCCTGGGTGCTGGAGGAAGTTCATGTGCCCCGCGGGGCCTCCTGTTCTCTGTGTCGAGCAGGATTAGGAGCCCCTGGGCTCTGTCCTGCTGTGTGGGGTGTCTGAGGCTGGGCCCCATGGGGGCACTTGCACCAATGGGATGGACCAGACCCTCGGTGTGCAGTTGGGGCAGAGCTCAGAGACATGTGGCTAGAAGTTCTCTTGGAAGGATCTGAAGCTGACTGCTGGCAGTGGCCCTGCAGCACCTTGGCTGGAGCTGCGGAGCCACAGAAGAAGAGCTGCACCTTGCCCTCCTCAGTGGCCACTTTCTAGAACACCTGGAGTCTGTGAGGTTGAGGAAGAACAGAGGGAAGACAGGTGGGGCTGCTGGCCCGCTAGCGACTCACCCACCCATCTGGAGGCAACAGCATAATGGGTCGGCAGCGACGAGGGTCCCCATTTTACACGAGGAATTCCGTGGCACAGCTGCTGGGCTTCAGAGCAGAGTCCAGCTCCGTCATTCGATTAAATTTGCTCAGTTTGCAACATGACCCAGAACCCCAGGTAGGGGGCCAGGGCCAGAAAGAAACAAGACTCAGGCCCTCCACTCACGGTCTGCCTCTGTGGGAGACCCACGCTAAGACAGACGCCTCGCTGGAGTGCGAGGGCAGAGACGCGCGCTAGGCGCTCGGCGAGCCCCGTGGGCATGTTGAACTTTGTGGTAGTCCTCGGGCTGGCCACGCGCTGATTTAAATGTCTCCTTCCTGAAGTCAGTCTTTTCCCCGCAGTGAGCACCATATTCCACCCCAAATTCTGCTTATAAATTGCCGTTTGCCGAAAGTCCTCTCTGATGCCCAAGCACGGCTCTCACCTCCTCCCCAGCTGCCATGACCTAGGCCCGCGCCATCTGCAGCATTTTTAAAAGTGATGCCTTCGGGGCCTTTTCCTGCAAACTGTATGCCCAACTGGTAAGTGTGTAGGGAAGAAAAGTAACCATAAACCAATCGGAGAAATAAAATAGAAAGATTGCAAACTATTTTGTGTCTTTGGGCCTCAGACTTGATGTTTCCCCAACCCTGTCCACTTGGGCCTTCTGACACCTGTTCATAGGTAGTCAAGGCTGGAGGGACCTTTGAGGTCATATAGACTAACTTCCTCTCTGGACAAATGGGGAAACTGAGACTAATTCTGAAACAAAGTATGCTGGTGATGGAGCCAGAGTGCAGGTCCCCTGCTTTCCTGCTCTGAGGTCCTATCTGGACTCTGGATGCTAACCTCATACTTCGCCCGTTAGGCCCTGGCCTCCCTGCCACCACCTTCGGCTCTCAGCGTCACCAGTTCCTGCAGGCGGTGGGGTCCCAGCGGCCTTACCTGCTCCAGTCAGGCTTCCCAGGCTGGAGCCCTGTGATGGAGTCCTTCTTCTTCTTGACCAGGAGATCGAGGGCCATCTGCAGGCTGATGGCCTTCATGTCATTCTTGCCCAGTGAATATGTCATGTACATGTGCAGCTCCAGGAAGTGGCCTGTGGTGGGAGGAGAGGGTGGCACTGAGGGTCACTAGTGCCCATGTTAGGGACAGGACAGGCTGCCAGCCGCTGTCTCACCCTGGGGCTTGCAGGGAGACCAGGAAGTCCTGGAACTTGCACCTTCAGGTAACTGCGTTTGCCTGGACCTGTGGTGTGGTCAGTGCTGTAGAAAGGAAAGAGGCTCGTCCGCTGAGCTGGGCCTACTATGTGCATGAATTACTCCACACCCACCGTTTAATGTGGCCTTACACTCACTCTAGGAGTTAGACCTCATATTATAGAAGGAGAAATGAATCCCAGGGCAGTGAGCAGGGCAGTCCTTGGGCTCCAAAGTTCATGCCCTTCCATGCCTCGTGGTGTCTGCCCTCAGGCTGGCTAGGGACGCAAGCCATGCACACATGGAAAGGTGACTTAGAACAAATAGTCAAGGACTGAGTGAATGGGTCAGAAAGCAGCTACTGATATGTAAAGAAGGTTGGGGACTGGGTTAGGTCTTGGAAGGGGGGCAAGATTCAAAGGGTGGGTGGAAGGAAGACATCCTAAGAAGGAACAGCATGAGCAATGGCGAGTGGCTGGAACAAATGTGGTGTTCACAGGGCAGGGGTGTGACTGCCCGGCTGGAACAGAGGGTCCTGAGATGGGAGCAGGAGATGCAGTCGGAAACACAGAGGCCAGGATGCGAAGGGTCTCGGGTGCCCAGCTAGGACATGCGGGAAGGGGGAGGGAGTCTGAGCAGAGCAGGCGTGATGAAAACAGTGCGTTAGGAAGGGGTGTCTGAGGGCTAAAGAGACAGGGGAAGAGAGTGGCACCAGGGAGCCCCATTAAGCTGCGACAGTATGGGTCTGCCAGACACTGATCCTTCAGCCCTCAGGGCAGGTGGTGCTCCCAGGTGGGCACTTCTGTGTTCCAGCAGGTTCTCTCATTTACCCAGTTGTGACATACAAGTGCCATGATTTTCTACATGTGCCGTGATGGGAGAAAGGTCACAAGCACTGCCTTGGACGGGTACACCGGTGCAAGCCAGGGGCGGCAGGGCCTGGTCTGGGATGCGGGCAGGGATTTATGGCAGCCCAACTTGCTCTCTATTGCTTCTTCTATTGTCACCATAAGCTCATTTTTCATTTGCCCTAAGGTCTCAGCCACTGTTAAGATACAAATGGCCCTAACAGAGACAGCACATTTCATTTCACATATAACTCTCGGTAGCGCTGGGGGTGTGGGAGGGAGGGAGATGTGCTAGGAGGGATGCCACCTGAGAGGACCTTGCCCCTCCTCACCCTCCCCCTGTAGAGGGATGAGAGGAGACAGGAAGTGACACCACGGCGGGAGGGAAAAAGGGACTGCAGAGGATGCCCCGGTGTGGCTCCCACACGGTTGAGTTTGAGACAGTCGTCCCATTCCTGGGACACCCTTCTAAGGAAATCATCCAAAGGAAGGAAAAAAACTATGTGCACAAATATAGTAATTTCAGGGTTTTTGTTATGATAGTGGAGAATTAGGAATAAATGAAATGTCCAGTAGTAGGAGTTTGGTTAAATAATTTATGGCATAACCACTATGTTATTTATTATATAGTCATTAAATACTACTACTTTTACTGAACAGTTATTACTACTACTACTTCTACTACTACTACATTTAATGAACAGTTACTACTACTACTACTACTACTAACACCATTACCACCACTACTGCTAAATTTATTGAGCAATTATTAAGCTCCAGTCGCTGTTTTAAGTGCTCTACAGATGACTCATCCTCATGACAGTCCCATGTGGTGGGTACCAGTTGTATCCATATTTTTAAGGTGATTTTTCACATAAGAGTTTTTGAGGCAAAGCAGGTAAGTTCTACAAAGCAGTTAAGTTCTATAGCTATTAAGGTAGACTGTCCAAGGTTCTATAGCTATTAAGTATAGAATAAGGATTCAAACTCAAACAAAATAACTGAAGTTTAAGCCATAGAAATTAAAAACTATAAACCACCAATTCTTTCATTCAAATCTTGATGGATAATTAAAGTTGAAATCAGAGGCCACAAGTTTCAGCTGCAGTTAATGAGAAAACTTGAAAGAAATTTGATGTAATAAAGTTGTTGACTCAAGTGGCTTTGAGAATGCAAAGCACTGGGCTAGCTGTTACCCTTTGTTTACACGGATTAGGAAGAAGCAAATAGCAAATATTTACGTACTAGTAACTAGAAAATTTAAATTAAATCTAAACTTTTCCCCTAGCTTGTCACCATAAAATTGAGTTTCTAATGAATTAATATACATTAATTAATATAAAAGCATTTAGAAAAGAGTCAACACTATATAAATATTTGCTGTAATCGTTATTTACAAGAAAGGGCAAGAAGCTTTACTGTAATGTTCTGAGCTTTAATAGTTATCTTCCAAAGATTGTTGACTTGAACTTAAAGGCTTTGAATGTTTGTTATAGTAAACTGCATCTGTTTGAATAGTTTCTTGTAGAAAACTGTGTTTGATCACTTGAACTTATAAACCGTGTTTATCATAGGGGAATTTAAATTTACCTTGTAATAATTAAACAGCCAAATAAGATCTAGTTCCAACGAACTCAACCAGTCTAAGAAAACTATACTAATTCTCTTAAAGTTAGAAACATATCTAAAGATATTTCTCCTTTTGTATAAGTTATTTTATAAGTAAAGCAAAACAAAATAATGACTCTAACACATTAACTTTAAAACACAGTGCAAAACCTCAGTATTCCAAAAGATGTCTCATGAAGACTATGATGTGACCCAGAGAAACATTTTATCATACCTAATAACGATGATAGTAAATGCTTAGTAAAAAATGTAGGATCTAACACTTGGGTGGTGGGGAGGGAGGTGTTGCAGGGGCTGGGGAGAGGATATTCAAACATTAATTTTTGATGAAAGTATAAAAGAGGGGACTAAACAGTGAACGACTTCATATATGCTAAGGTGTTTATTCTTTATCTTAGATCACTGCTTAAAGTTTTTGGTTGCCCTCTCATCAGAAAAAATGTCGAGTATTCATCCCCAGTAAAAATTTATGTGTTTATCCACATTTGCCTCTACTAACAGATTATGTATATTACAAATGTGTGCTGCAGGAGAAGGATCCATATTTACCCTCCCATCTTAAACAACTAGAAAAATGGACAAAATACGTGAAATAATGGTTTCCAGACATTGGTCAGCAGGTCGTGCAGGACTATAATTGCAGAAAGAAGGGGAAACAGATGAAGTGAGCCCTACAACTGTTCCCCTCATTATCTGATGCCAGTCTCACTGAAGTGAGGAGACAGAGTTGGGATTTGGAGAGGTCAAGACAGCCAGAATTTGCTAGGTACAATACTGGAGAAGAAAACTGAAGAGAGAAAGAAAAGGAAGGAAGAAAGGGAAGATGAAGGGAGGGAAAGGAGGAGAGAGGAAGGGAAGAAGTGAACCCATTAGCTCTGGAAATCAAAATAAAGTTTCTTCTGAGTCTTTGGCTGAATACTCATCTGTACACACATGAAAGAAAATTACCAGAAAAACTAGGATGAGCAATACCTTGAGCTCAAGCAGCTGGGCTAGTTTGTCTTCCCACAAAGAGTGAAGAAATCTTGCAATATGCAGGGCATTAGGTAGAGTCCTCAGAAATGTATCACTGTAGTACACTAAATGAACTGCATACTAATGGATGCTCCAGATTCACCCCAACAAAAGTGAAAAGTGAGCCTTAAAAGGATCCACAGAGGCTTAAATAACTATGCACCAGAACAAAGTACAGTTCTATTTAAAGAAATACCACAAAATCCAGAATAGGACAACATAATATTCATAAAGTCTGGCATCAAATAAAAATGACCAGGCATGTAAAGAAGCCAGAGAGTATGACTCAACCAGGAGAAAATTAGTAATTAGAAACAGACCCAGAAATGACAGAAATGGTGGATGTAATGGACAAAAATGTGGAAATAATTATTGTAAATGTTATCAAGAACATCAAAGCAAAACAAAACAAAACAAATATGAGAAGAGAAATGGAAGACATAAAGGAGACCCAAACAGAACTTCTAGAGGAAAAAAATACAATAACAGAAATAAAACATATATTGGATAGAATGAACATCTATTCTAAGTCCTTTGGTTTTCCATATAAATTTTAGAATTGGCTTTCAATATCTATTTTTAAAAAACCTACTAAGATTTTGATTAGGATGGGAATAGTAGATAAGGTACTACAGAAGAAAAGATTAGTGAACTTGAAGACACAGCAATAGAAACTACCCATAATGAAGAGGAGATATGTGTGTATATCTATATGTATATATTGTATATATGTGTGTTTGTGTGTGTGTATAGAGAGAGAGAGGAAGAGGGCAGAGACTTCGTAACCTGTGGGATAATATCAGTATAATTGAAGTGACAGGAAGGGGAAAAGGAAACAAAAAAATACTTAAAGAAAACATGGCTGAAATTTTTCTAAATTTGGTGAAAACCATAAGCCCATATTGCCAAGAAGTTCAACTAACTTCAAGTACAAGAAACATAAAGGAAACCACACCAAGGTACATCATAAGAAAATTGCTGAAAACCAGTGATAAAGATATAAACATAAAAGTAGTGAGATAAAAAGAGATACATTGTGTGCAGAGGAACAAAGATACTGACAACGATCTTCTTGTCAGAAACTATGCAAGCCACAGGACAATGGAGAGACATCTTTAAAGTAATGAAAGAAAAAAACATCAACTGGTGGCAATATCTTTCAAAAATCAAGGTGATATAAAGACTTTTGCAAGCAAACAAAAGCTGTAAGAATTTACCACCAGCAGACCTTGACTACAAGAAGTTCTTCAAGCAGAAGGAAAATTATACCAGATGGAAATCTGGATCTATGCACAAAAATGTAAAAGAGGCCAGAAATAGTAAATTTTTGTATAAATACAAAAGATGTGTTTTTCTGATTTTAAATCTCTTTTAAAAAGATTAAGACAAAAAAATTGTACTGTGGGGTTTATAACACATGTAGAAGTAAAACGTATGACAACACAGGCACAAAGGGGAAGTATAGAAGTACACTGTGGTAAGGATCTTATCCTGTACAAGAAGTAGCATAGAGATAGACTATCATAAGCTCAAGATGCGTATTACAAGTGCTAGAGCAACCACTTAAATAATAAAATAAAATAAGTATAGTTAATAATCCAATAACAGAGATAATATGGTATGATAAAAAACTACATAATTAATCCTAAAGTAGGAAGGAAAAGAGGGAAAGAACAAAGAGATGGGACAAACAGAAAACAGATGGCAGATTTGAACCCAGTTGTATCATTAATTATGTTAAATGTAATGGGGTAAAAACTCTAGTTAAAAGGCAAAGATGATCAGATTGGATTTTAAAAAAGAAAGACCCAGCTATAGGTTGTTTATAAGAATCTCACTTTAAAGATAAAAATGCAGATTGGTTAAAAGGATGGAAAAAGAAATACTATGGCCAGGTATGGTGGCTCATGCCTGTAATCCTAGCACTCTGGGAGGCGGAAGTGGGTGGATCGTTTGAGTTCAGGAGTTCAAGACCAGCAAGAGCAAGACCTCGTCTCTACTAAAAAATAAAACAAAATCAGCTGACAACTAAAATATATATATATATATTTATATAAAATTAGCCAGGCATAGTGGCACGTGCCTGTAGTCCCAGCTACTTGGGAGGCTGAGGCAGAAGGATTGCTTGAGCCCAGGAGTCTGAGGTTGCTGCGAGCTAGGCTGATGCCACGGCACTCTAGCTGGGGCAACAGAGTGAGACTCTGTCTCAAAAAAAAAAAAAAAAAAGAAATACTATGACATAACTAAGTAAATTTTTAAAAGTTTGAGTGGCTCTACTGATATCAGGAAAAAATAGACTTCAGAACAAGGAATATTATCAGGGATAAAGAAGGACATTATATAATGTCCTAACTATAGCTAACTATAGGGTAGTTAGTTCATCAAGAATACATAAAGATTCTTAATGTGTACCCAATTTTGTTGTATACTGAAGAACGTGACTAGCCTTGGTCTCTGGTTCTTGGGAGGAAGGGAGACTCTAAATCTTGGGAATTTCTGAAGTAATAGGAGTGTCTCCGTTATGCATGAGCCCTTTGGATCACACTTGAGTTTATGCTAAGAAATGAGATGACTTAGGATGGAGACTGGTCACCAGGAAGACTTACTACATGAGTAGAGGGTTGGGGCTTTGAGTCAGCCTGACTGCTGGTCGGGGGCCTGAAGATTGAGTTCAGTCATGTGGCCAATGATTCAATCAATCATGTCTACATAGTGAAACTCCATAAAAACTCTGGCTGCCAGAGCTCTGTGGAGCTTCCTGGTTGGTGAAGACATTGTGTGCTGGAAGGGCAAGGCACCTTGGTTCTGTGGGGAGAGGGCCTGCCTCCTCACATGCAAAGGCTTCATTGCTTCTGGTGGGGGCTGGACTTCTTGGTCATGTCTCCTCCCCTCCCCCCGCAGCCTCTTCCCTTTATGTTACAGAATCGGAGGTTCTCGGAGGACATCTCAGGTCAGCAGTGGGGAGAGGAGAGAGTGATGGGTCTCTGGGAATGGGCAGTGTTAGGCATTTCTTAGACGCTCCCTAGCCCTTGCCAGTCTGAGCAACTTTCTAAACAGGAAATTGTGTTTTCTGTCCAAACCAGTCAGAGAACAGGGAGCCCTTTTCAGAGAGAACATCAGTGCTGAGCTGGTAAATTGACTCCTTGGGGGAAAAAACAACAGCCCCGACTATCAGCATCTCTCCATTTCTGTGGAGTGAACACTGCCGCCAGGCTCCCACCCTCGCACCGTGCTTAATAACCAGCACGCAAAATTCCTGAAAATTCAGCGATGGCTCCATGTCTAGTCCAAGTCATTTTCAAACTGTGACCAGAGAACACTCATTATCAGCTCTAGCCGCACCTCCTGGCCTGAAACACCCTTTTCCTCTTCCCCAGCTGGCAAATTCCTTCGGTGCCCACCGCCTTGTCCGGCTCATTTGAAGTTGCTACTTCTCTTTGAAGCGCTGCACAGCTGCTCCAGGCAGAGGGGCCGCGTCCCTTGGCTCCCTGCGGGGGCAGGAGGTAGGGCTAGGAGCAGCCGGTCGGGGCCATCCTTCTGCCCAGAGAGAGGAGCAGGGGCTGAAGGCGTGGGAAGGACTGTGCTCCTGCGGGGCTCAGGTAGAGCCTGGGTCTCCTGCCACCCGCCTGGTGTTGTCACAGCACGCAGTGTGGCTTCTTTGTCTGGGGCTGACTCAGCTGTTCCCCAGTGGGGCATGGATTCCGAGCAGTTGGGGCGGCTCCCTGTGACAGAGCCCTCTCCTTTCAGTTGTCCTTAATCTTCTGATGGCAACAGCGGAGCCTTTCATTCTGGCCAAAGGACTTTCACACCTCTGTCCCACTTGCCTTTCCCCTGATATTTCCTTTAAACAGCGTGGGAAAGAGGGAGGAGAGTGGCGGGGTGCAGCCGGGCTCACAATCTTCGCAGGCAGAACCGTCCAGAAAGAATTTAATATTAACACGACTCTCCTTGTTTTCACTTTCAGAACTGTCCTCTGATTATGGCACACTATGCGAGTTTTCCATCAGAGATAAGAATCTAGACAGCCCTTTTGAAATACAGTTAAGTTTAAAGTAATGCTGGGATGTAAGAGAAAGATTAAGCCGAAAATATTACCGGTGGGCTGAATATACAAAAGTTAGGGAGGTGGTAGGCAGGTGACTGGCTGCAGAAACACCCAGGTGACGTGTGGCCCTTAGGGCCTCTCTTCTGGGTGCCAAGGACCCACCGTCCCTGGGAAGGCAAAGCAGCCATCCTCGGGCCTCCAGCCCCAGCCCCCCAGTCTTACAGGAACACCCTCCCCCCCCTTGGAAGCGACTCCCGGCCGTGCTCAAGTCCTTCCCTCTGACTTCCCGTAGGCCAGGCCTTGTCCCCTGGCCACGCAGCTCCCTGGGGCCTGCAGGATGGCAGCTCTGCAACACGCCCTTGCCACAGGCCACCGCACCCTGTGCTGCAGTGCGGGACCCACGGCGGGAACCGCAAACCCTGCTTTGTTTCGAAGCAGAAATTGCTCTATTATCTCAATCATAACATCCATAAATGCTAGTTTTAAAAATCCAGATATTACAGGAATGATTAAACAATAAAGTGAAAAAAGTATCAGACCATGTAACTACCCTAAACCTTTTCTCTCTGCCCTTCCAGACTTTGTTTCTAACACACACACACACACACACACACACACTCTTTTACATAAATGGAACATACTACTTTGCAACCTGCCTTTTCCACTTACGACATCCTGACTAGCTTTCCATGTTCATACATTTAAATCCACATGATCTTTTTTGAGGTGACTTACTATTCTAAGGATGATCAGTAATTTATTTCGCCACTTCCCTGCCGGGCATTTTGATTATGTTCATTTTCTCATTATTGTGAACCGCCATCCTATCTATTAATACAATTGCACTTCTCCTTTCACTGTCCCTTGCTCCTGATTTATTTTTGTTCATAGCCTCTATTACCACCTGGCGTATTACGTGCTATTTTGTTTGTTCGCTGTCTGTCTCCCACTGGAAGGTGAGCAGTGACTGCGTCTATCTCGCTTATTGCTCCATCTCCGGCATCTGGAACAAAACCTGGAAAGCAGTGGGTGCTGCGCTTAATCACTGTTTGCTAATGGGATGAATGAACAAGGGTCTGATGCCTCGAAGGACTCATACAACCTGTTTAGCCACTGGCCTTGGGACCGGGTGCGTAGCCAGATGGTGTCTGAGCAGAGACAGGGTGAGAGGGGAAATGGGGCGTGAGCTGGCCTGCAGCACTGGAAGGATTGGTGCTGGGTCTCAGCCACTTGAGTCCTGGTTTGAATGTCCTTCCTCAGCACCAAACTAGCAACCATGGCCACCAGGCTTGGGCAGCCTTCTCCCTGGCGCAGACCTTGCGATCCTTCTTGATGGTCAACCTTAGCTTAATAAGGGTTCAGGCTCCTCTACCAAGAAAAGGAACAGAGTGGCCACTATGCAACAGATATTATTTTTTATTCACCTTACGGATGAGAAGCTGAGGCTCAGAGAGGTTAAATAACTTGTCTGGGCCCCCAGGCAGGAAACCGTGGGATACGAATGCAACCGAGGCTGTCTGAGGCCAGAACCTAGACACAAACCTTCTCATCGCTCGGCTTCCCACGTCCTCACACTCACCTTGTCCAGAGCTGGGCCGTCCTACCCTGCCCTCCCTTTCTCCATAAATGGCACCACTCAGACACCTGGGACATGTCCTGGACTCTGTCCTCCCTCTCACCCCCAAACACAGACAGTCACCTTGAGTCTTTCTGTGTTGTGCACCCCCTCCATCCCCTGGCCACTGCCTCAGGGGCAAGGCCCTCCTGAGCTGCCATCTTTATATTCACAAGAGCCTACCAGAGGGCCTCCTCGCAGCCTCCTTCCATAAAGAAATCTAGCTGGAACAGAAACTGCCCCAGCTTAATACCACATGTCCTGCCACCATGCGCAGGGGCGCCCGTGGCCACCGGGCAGGGCTCCCAGCTGAGGAGCCCTTCGTGACCAGGCCTTGCTACCGCTCCAGCTGCTCCCTGGTAACTCAGCTCCAGCTAAGCCAAGTTGCCTGTGGTCCTCCAAGCACAGTGTACCCTTTCACGGCACTGTGCCCTAGCCCTGCTGTTCATCCTCTCAGCAATACTCTTGCCCATCCTGTCTATCCAACAAACTCCTATGCATTCCTCAACATCCTGATATGGCATCTCCTCCCTCATTTTGAAGCCTCCTCTCACCTCCCAAAGACAAAGGATTTAATATCTCTAGACATTCTACCTCTTTTCCCCAACATAGCCATGCACTGTAATGGAAGGGCTGGCTCCCCTAGAAAGCAGGACAGTGCCTGAGCCTTCTCTGTGTCTCTGTGACCTAGTACAGGGCCTGCCACCTTGTAGATACTTGATATATGCTTCCTGAGCTGAGTGAGAACGCTCTACTGAGTCCTGGCCTTTAGTGGTGTCCTACCTGCCTGTCATTCCTCTTCCTAAAGCCTGGCTCCCGGAGGGCTGGACTGGTCTTGCATTTTGCTTGTCTCCTCCATAGCCCTAGGGCTGCAGCTACACTCTTCCTATTTCCTATTTCTAGCAGGTACCAAATCGCTCCACCCTGCCACCCGCTCCTCAGGGTGAGATGGGAAAGGGCCTTCGTTGTACCTTGGTGGGGAGGAGATTGACTTCCATGATGCACAGGGCTGCCATGTGGGACACTGTCAGCCCAATGGCCTTCTCCAGAAAGAACAAGAGGCCAGGGACCAGCAGCCACTTCCAGAAGTTGGGCCCATGCAAGATGAGCAGGAGCCACATGAGGAGGTAGGACAGGTGGGTCCAATAGGAGTAAACTTCCAGGGCTTACGGGCTGGGGGTAGAACAGAGCCAGGGCTCAGGGCCATCTCCCAAGCCAGGACGTTGCCCAGAGCCTGACCCTCTCCTGGGGACGGGGTTGAGTAAGAGGTTGGGCTTAGGAAGCTTCATCAATTCTGTTCGGGGGGCTTGGCCAAGGCAGGCTGTAAGGGGGACCCCTGATACCAGAGGCAAACATCTGAGCCATCTGCCAAGGCTGTTCTGGATAGAGTGGAGTGCCCCCAGGTGGTCATGAGCATCAGTGTCCCCATCCCCTGACCCATCCTCAGGAGGAAGAAAGGAAAGACAGCAACAGCTTCCTGGGAGTGGAGAAAAAAGGACAAAAGACATTGGTCAAAGGAACGAGAGAAAATGCTGACTCCCACTTTGAAGGCTTGCTGCTGGCCCAGGTAGCTGCTCTGTGTCTGTCTACTTCCCACGTGGTGGGGCCAGGCCAGGGGACAGTCAGAGTCTCCAAATCAAATCCTCTGTGACTTCCTGCATCTCGAGGATAGTGAAGATGGAACTTTTTCAGAGCACCTATGTGCCAGCTATGTGGGCAGTGGCTTCACATGTATCCTATCATGTAATTCCTAAAATAACGTCAAAGGTGGAGAATTACACCTCCATTTTACACATGTGGAAATTGAGGCTCAGAAAGGCTGAGAGATGAGTAAGTGTGGGGTGGGGATTTGAAACCTGGTGAGCCTGTGTTCCTTCCCCTCTCTCCGCTGTTCTGAGCCCAGCTTAATCCAATTAGGACAGGGGCTAAGCGGGCATAAAGACAGGATCTTCCATAGCAAAACCTCTTCACTTGGCAGATAAACTACAGCCCAGTGGCAGAACCCAAATCACATGCAAATAATATGCAGGCCAGCCTGGGACCTTCCTGGGGTCTGGAACACGGGGGACATAGCAAGAAATGAAGGTGGGAGCCTGGCCTGGGGAGAGGCAAAGAGATGGGCCTGGGGCACCTCCAGGTGGCCGCTCGTGCAGACGCAGGAGCTGGAGCAGGGGAGCAGAGAGCAACACCCCTCGGGACGAGCGGTGCACCCAGCCAGTGCCAGGCATCCTGGTGAGCAGCAGCTCCCAGAACTGGCCCGGGCTGACCTCCGCCTGAGCCTGGAGGCTGGAGACGAGCACGAGAACAGCTCTTCCCACTCCGCCTTCCCTTGGAACCCCCACCCCATTAGATGCTGTGCAGGCAGGGACTTTCGTCCAGAGTGCTGGCTTATCCAGGCACCCCTTCTCCACCCACTGGGCGGGCAGGACACATAGGGGCTGTGCTCCACGTTCTGGCCTGGGAGCTGCTCAGTCGCCCCAACCCTAACCCAGGCCACTCACTGAAGTTCACAACATGGGCCTCCATGTGCACAAGGGACAGCCCAACCACCACGCAGCCCATGAGCTGGTGGAACTGGATGTTCTGGCCCAGTGGCAGGACCTGAGCCAGCCACGTTGTCTGCAGTCATGTGAAGCAGCGCCTGAGCATCAGCATCTGGCTGGGCAGAGTAGCAGAGCCCCGAACTCACTCTCTCTCCCTTCACCTTGCCCTTTCCCCACTGCCTCTCCCCGCATCCTCCGGAGCAGGTTGCGTTTCCGGGACAGCCCCCACTCCCAAGCCTTTGCTGATCCCCTAGGTCCACAGCTGGGGTCTCTGAAGGAGGGGCTCCAGAATAGGGTGGGTAGAGAATGTTACAGAATGTCTACTTGTATTACTTTTTATCTACATGAGAAACATAAGCTTTTCCTAATATTTAACATCTGCGTTGACATGGTGCCCTCATTTAGTTCATGTGTCAGATGGGCACGTGCCATGCGTAGTTCTCGAGGCATCCTAGGGGAAGACGAGGCTTTCCCAAACACAGAGAGGTTGACAGGGGTTCCCTCCCTTGCTTGCTCATGTGCTTTCAGTGTATTTTTGTGTGTGTGGACTTGCAGATTACAGTACCTAGCTTTAACTAAACTGAGCTATTACAACCGCCCTTCCTGGGAAGAGTAGCTAGAAAGATTCCCTACACAGAAACTGCAATTTGACAACAATGTCAATAATGCAAGAGCAAGTGATCAGGAAGATGGATCACATGTCTTCCACTCTTCACTCTAACTAGAAGCTGGTATTAATTTTTTTTATTTCAGCATATTATGGGGGTACAAATGTTTAGGTTATGTACATTGCCCTTGCCCCACCTGAGTCAGAGCTTTAAGCATGTCCATGCCCCAGAAGGTGCACACCACACCTATTACGTGTGTATATACCCCTCCCCTCCTCCCCACTTCCATCTGCCTGACACCCGATGAATGTTACTACTATATGTGCACATAAGTGTTGATCAGTTAATACCAATTTGATGGTGAGTACATGTGGTGCTTGTTTTTCCATTCTTGGGATACTTCACTTAGTAGAATGGGTTCCCACTCTATCCAAGATAACACAAGAGGTGCTATATCACCATTGTTTTCTGTGGCTGAGTAGAACTCCATGGTATACATATACCTCATTTTATTAATCCACTCATGTATTGATGGGCACTTGGGTTGTTTACACATCTTTGCAACTGTAAATTGTGCTGCTATAAACATTCTAGTGAAAATGTCTTTTTTATAGAATGTTTTTTTCTTTTGGGTAGATGCCTAGGGGGATTGCTGGATCAAATGGTAGTTCTATTTGTATCTCTTTGAGGTTATCTCCATATTGCTTTCCACAGAGGTGGTACTAGTTTGCCGTTCCACCAGCAGTGTATGAGTGTTCCTATCTCTCATCATCCATGCCAACATTTACTGTTTTGGGACTTTTTGATAAAGGCCATTCTCACTGGAGATAAGTGATATCTTATTGTGGTTTTGATTTGCATTTCCCTGATGATTAGAGATGTTGAGCATTTTTTATATGTTTGTTAGCCATTAGTCTATCTTCTTTTGAAAAGTGTCCATTCATGTTCTTTGTCCACTTTTTGTTAGGGTTGTTTGATATTTTTTCTTGCTGATTTTCCTGAGTTATATATAGATTCTAGTTATCAGCTCTTTATCAGATGTGTAACATGAGAACATTTTCTCCCATTGTGTAGTTTGTTGGTTTGCTCTAGTGACAGTTTCCTTGGCCATGCAGAAGTTTCTAATTTGATCAGGTCCCATTTATTTATTTTTGTTGTTGCTGTGATTGCCTTTGAGGTCTTCTTTATAAATTCTTTGCCTAGGCCAATGTCTAGAAGAGTTTTTCCAACATTTCCTCCTAGAATTCTTGTAGTTTCACACCTTACGTTTAAGTCTGTTATCCACCATGAGTTGATTTTGTGAGATGTGAAAAGTATGGATCCTGCTTCAGTCTTCTACATGTGACTATCCAGTTTTCCCAGCATCATTTATTGAATAAGGATTCTTTCCCCTAGTGTGTGTTTTTGTCTGCTTTTTCAGAGATTAGTTGGCTATATGAGGATGGTTTTATATCCGGATTCTCAGTTCTGTTCCATTGGTCTGTCTCTGTTCTTGTGCCAATACCATGCTGTTTTACTTACTATAGCCTTGTAGTATAGCTTGAAGTCTGGTAAATTGATGCCTCCCAATTTGTTCTTTTTGCTCAAGATTGCTTTTTCTATTTGGGGCCTGCTCTGGTTCCATACAAAGTGTAGAATTATTTTTTCTATAGTGAAAAAGGATGTTGGTATTTTAATGGGGATTGCATTGAATCTGTAGATCACTTTGGGTAGTACAGACATTTTAACAATGCTGATTCTGCCAACCCATGAGCATGGTATGGTTTTCTACCTGTTTACATCCTCTGCTGTTTCCTTCCTCAGTGTTTCATAGTTCTCCCTGTAGAGGTCTTTTACCTCCTTAGTTAAATATATTCCTAGATATTTTTATTTTCTTTGTTGCTATTGTTAAGGGTAGTGAGTCTTTGATTTGGTTCTCAGATTGACTGTTGTTGGTGTATAGAAATGCTACTGATTTCTGTACATTGATTTTGTAACCTGAGACTTCGCTGAATTTATTTATCAATTCTAGTAGTCTCATGGCAGAATCTTTGGAGTTTTCTAGATATAAGACCATATTGTCAGCAAAGACAGATAGTTTGATCTCTTCTGCCCCTATTTGGAGGGCTCTTGATTTCCTTCTCTTGTCTGACTGCTCTGGCTAGAAGTTCCAGCACTATGTTGAATAGAAGCAGTGATAGAGGGCAACCTTGTTTGGTTCCAGTTCTAAGTGGGAATGCTTTCAATTTTTCCCTATTCAGTATGATGTTTGCTGTGGGTTTGTCATATATGGTTTGTATCATTTTTAGGTAAGTCCCATCTATGCCTATTTTGTTAAGCATTCTTATCATAAAAGGGTGTTGAATTTTGTCAAATGCTTTTTCTGTGTCTATTGAGAGGATCATGTGGTCTTTGTTTTTGTAGTGTTTCTAAGAGAACAAAGGCTACAACGTGTCCTAGATAAGCTTTGTTTAGGTAAGAGTTAAGTGTGTGGCCATAAGTTCAAT